>JBAMBO010004590.1:0-106146 GCA_037044535.1 Lordiphosa magnipectinata
CCAAATTTTATGTTGGATGAGACGCCCATTTACGGCTAGATAATTGTACCTAGCTTCCCAATTCTTGGAAAATTTTGATTACTGAAGTTAAAGTACAGGCTTTAAACTAATCCATAAAGCCCATTTTCATCCATATCGGACTGTATTTGTCAAAGTTATCGGCAGATATTCCAAGAATTTAATTCAAAATTTTATGTTGGATGAGTCTCCCGTTTACGGCAAGATAATTGTACCTAGCTTCCCAATTCTTGAAAAATTTTGAATACTTAAGTAAAGTACAGCTTTAAACTAATCCATAAAGCCCATTTTCATCAATATCGGACTCAATTTGTCAAAGTTATCGGCAGATATTCCAAGAATTTAATTCAAAATTTTATGTTGGATGATACGCCTGTTTACGGCTAGATATTGTTACCTAGCTTTAAAATTTTTGGAAAATTTTGATTATTGAAGTAAAATACAGGTTAAAAGTATTCCATAAAGCCCATTTTCATCCATATCGGAATGTATTTGTCAAAGTTATCGGCAGATATTCCTAGAATTTAATTCAAAATTTTATGTTGGATGAGTCTCCCGTTTACGGCTAATTAATTCTAGCTTCCTAATTCTTGAAAAATTTTGATTATTGAAGTGAAGTTGTTGGGGATCTTAGTTATGGGAGCAGGCTGAGTGATTGGAACAGAGGGCCCATAACCATCAAGAACACGAGGAGTTTGTAGGTTGGAATAATACAAGCGTTTATTAATCTAATAAAGTACGGCTTAGCGCGGTCTACTAGCGATACTGTTGAATTCTCTCTGACGACTGACTATGCCAGCGATTGATATGTGCTTCTGTACCTCTAATTGATCTGCTTAACGAAGCAGTACAAGACATGAGAGACGCACATACACAAACACATCTTCTAATCTCTCTATGTACATTATGCATACACAACAGTGCAGTATGTTGGGAAACATTATTGCTTTGACAAACTTCATATACAATTGCAACAAAAGTACAGGTTAAAACTAATCCATAGAGCCCATTTTCATCAATATCGGACACAATTTGTCAAAGCTATCGGCAGATATTTCAAGATTTTACGGCTAGATAATTGTACTTAGCTTCCCAATTTTTGGAAAATTTTGATTATTGAAGTAAAGTACAGGTTACAGCTAATCCATAAAGCCCATTTTCATCCATATCGGACTGTATTTGTCAAAGTTATCGGCAGATATTCCAAGAATTTAATTCAAAATTTTACGATGGATGAGACGCTCGTTTACGGCTAGAAAATTGTACTTAGCTTCCCAATTTTTGGAAAATTTTGATTATTGAAGTAAAGTACAGGTTACAACAAATCCATAAAGCCCATTTTCATCCATATCGGACTGTATTTGTCAACGTTATCGGCAGATGCTCCAAGAATTTAATTCAAAATTTTACGATGGATGAGACGCTCGTTTACGGCTAAAAAATTGTACTTAGCTTCACAATTTTTGGAAAATTTTGATTATTGAAGTAAAGTACAGGTTACAACTAATCCATAAAGCCCATTTTCATCCATATCGGAATGTATTTGTCAAAGTTATCGGCAGATATTCCAAGAATTTAATTCAAAATTTTATGTTGGATGAGTCTCCCGTTTACGGCTAGATAATTGTACCTAGCTTCCTAATTCTTGAAAAATTTTGATTACTGAAGTAAAGTACAGGTTTAAACTAATCCATAAAGCCCATTTTCATCAATATCGGACTCAATTTGTCAAAGCTATCGGCAAATATTCGAAGAATTTAATTCAAAATTTTGCGATGGATGAAACGCCCGTTTACGGCTAGATAATTGTACTTCGCTTCCCAATTTTTGGAAAATTTTTATTATTGCCGTAAAGTACAGGTTACAACTAATCCATTAAGCCCATTTTCATCCATATCGGACTGTATTTGTCAAAGTTATCGGCAGATATTCCAAGAATTTAATTCAAAATTTTATGTTGGATGAGTCTCCCGTTTACGGCTAGATAATTGTACCTAGCTTCCTAATTCTTGAAAAATTTTGATTACTGAAGTAAAGTACAGGTTTAAACTAATCCATAAAGCCCATTTTCATCAATATCGGACTCAATTTGTCAAAGCTATCGGCAAATATTCGAAGAATTTAATTCAAAATTTTGCGATGGATGAAACGCCCGTTTACGGCTAGATAATTGTACTTCGCTTCCCAATTTTTGGAAAATTTTTATTATTGCAGTAAAGTACAGGTTACAACTAATCCATTAAGCCCATTTTCATCCATATCGGACTGTATTTCTCAAAGTTATCGGCAGATATTCCAAGAATTTAATTCAAAATTTTACGATGGATGAGACGCTCGTTTACGGCTAGAAAATTGTACTTAGCTTCCCAATTTTTGGAAAATTTTGATTATTGAAGTAAAGTACAGGTTACAACTAATCCATAAAGCCCATTTTTATCCATATCGGACTGTATTTGTCAAAGTTATCGGCAGATATTCCAAGAATTTAATTCAAAATTTTACGATGGATGAGACGCTCGTTTACGGCTAGAAAATTGTACTTAGCTTCCCAATTTTTGGAAAATTTTGATTATTGAAGTAAAGTACAGGTTAAAACTAATCCATAAAGCCCATTTTCATCCATATCGGACTGTATTTGTCAAAGTTATCGGCAGATATTCCAAGAATTTAATTCAAAATTTTATGTTGGATGAGACGCCCGTTTACGGCTAGATAATTGTACCTAGCTTCCTAATTTTTGAAAAATTTTGATTATTGAAGTAAAGTACAGGTTAAAACTAATCCATAAAGCCCATTTTCATCCATATCGGACTCTATTTGTCAAAGCTATCGGCAGATATTCCAAGAATTTAATTCAAAATTTTATGTTGGATGAGACGCCCGTTTACGGCTAGATAATGTGTACCTCGCTTCCCAATTTTTGGAAAGATTTTGATTATTGCAGTAAAGTACAGGTTACAACTAATCCATTAAGCCCATTTTCATCCATATCGGACTGTATTTGTCAAAGTTATCGGCAGATCTTCCAAGAATTTAATTCAAAATTTTATGTTGGATGAGACGCCCGTTTACGGCTAGATAATGTTACCTAGCTTTAAAATTTTTGAAGAATTTTGATTATTGAAGTAAAGTACAGGTTGAAACTGATCCATAAAGCCCATTTTCATCAATATCGGACTGTATTTGTCAAAGTTATCGGCAGATATTCCAAGAATTTAATTCAAAATTTAACGATGGAAGAGACTCCCGTTTACGGCTAGATAATTGTTTTTAGCTTCCCAATTTTTGTAAAATTTTGATTATTGAAATAAAGAACAGGTTAAAACTAATCCATAAAGCCCATTTTCATCCATATCGGACTGTATTTGTCAAAGCTATCGGCAGATATTCGAAAAATTTAATTCATAATTTTATGTTGGATGATACGCCCGTTTACGGCTAGATAATTGTACCTAGCTTCAGAATTTTTGGAAAATTTTGATTATTGAAGTAAAGTACAGGTTAAAACTAATCCATAAAGCCCATTTTCATCCATATCGGACTGTATTTGTCAAAGTTATCGGCAGATATTCCAAGAATATAATTCAAAACTTTATGTTTGATGATACGCCCGCTTATGGCTAGATAGTTGTACCTGGCTTCCCAATTTTTGTCAAACGGCGGCAAGTGCCTGGAGGAAGCTTAAAGATGTACATGAACCGAGCGGATCTACATGGAAGGTGTCGCTATATAAAAAGTTGCTTGGGCTTCGAATGGCAGGGGATAACGGAATGTGCGAGTATGTAAATACGTTTTGCTCAACAGTGGATAAACTTGCAGAAGTGGATATAAGGCTAGGAGACGAGCTAGCAGCGATAATATTGCTTTCAAGTCTTCCAAAGGAGTACGAAAATTTCGTCATAGCCATGGAAACGCGCGATAGTTTGCCTTCTCTAGAGAGATTGAAGATCAAGTTGCTGGAGGAAGGGGAGCGCAGGAGTAGTGAAGGAAAATCGCTACAAAGTGAGCAGCAGGCATTTCAAGCAATGGCCCGGCAGAGCACGGTGGCGCCGGTGAGAAAAAAGACAGACATGGCAAATATTCAATGCTATAATTGCGGGCGCACGGGTCACTACAAAAGAGAATGCAGGAACAAGGGCAAAGAGAAAACGCAAAAAGGAGACCAACAACAACAAGAGCTGAACCGTTCGTTTACAGTTTTGGCGGCTACATACACAGGCGATCTAGAATGTTCGAACTGGTGTGTGGATTCTGGTGCGACGACGCACATGTGTTGCGTTCGCAACATGTTCGTGAATTACGTTCCACATGCAGAAGAGATTGTGTTGGCTGACAATAACGTAATAAAGGTAGTTGGCAGAGGTGACGTGAAGCTCAAGACAGGATTGTGTGAGCTGAAGTTGGAGAACGTGTTGCATGTTCCAGGTATGAAAGGCAATTTCATATCGGTGACGCGGGCCATCGAACGAGGTTGCACAGTGATGTTCGATCGGAATTTCGCAATTGTTCGCCAGGACGGCGAGGTAATATTGAAGGCGCCCAGAAGAAATAAGTTATTCGTTTTTGAGGAAAAACGCAGTTCATGCTTTGGCGCAGTGCAGAAAAGTGCAACAGTTTGGCATAACAGGTATGCCAGCTTAATGGATCTGGCAAAAAATAATCTGGTGTCTGGCATAGAGAATGTGGATTTTTCGGAGAAGATATCGTGCGTGACGTGCATGAAAAGTAAAATTCACACACAACCGTTTCCAGCAGCGTCTGAGAACAGGGCCAAACATCAGCTGGAGCTTATACATACCGATGTATGTATGTGGACCATTTGGGAAGCGTTCCCTTGCTGGGTCAGTGTATTTCCTGACATTTATTGACGACATGTCCAGGCGCATATTTACATATTTTCTAAAGTCCAAAGACGAGGTTTTTACAAAATTTGTGGAGTTTAAAAATATGGCGGAGCGGCAGACTGGGCGGAAGATAAAAGTAATCCGCAGTGACAATGGCCGTGAGTACGTCAACAGGCGCTTTGACGGGTTTCCAAAAGAGCATGGCATTGTGCGTCAATTGACAGTTCCATATAGCCCCCAACAGAATGGCGTGGCCGAACGGGCAAGCCGATCTCTTGTCGAGATGGCAAGAAGTTTGCTTGTGCACGCGGACTTGGGTGAGTTCCTCTGGGCAGAGGCGATACAGACTGCATGCTATATTCGGAACAGGTCGCCAACAACGGCTTTGGTTGGCAAGAAACCATATGAGGCGTGGTGTGGCAGAAAACCCAACGCACAGGGTATGCGTATATTTGGCTCGGTGGCAATAGCTTTGGATAAGACTCGCCACAGCAAATTTCAGGCGAAAGGCAAGGAATATCGTCTGGTGGGATACTCGCTAGTATCAAAGGCGTACAGGCTGTACGACAAGGACAGGCGTGACATATTCGAGAAACGAGATGTTTTATTTGACGAGCCTGGCGATGTGTCTCCTATAACTAACACTTCGTGTGTAGTTGAAAATATTTCTGGTCCAGGCGTGATAAATATTTTGGCTGAGGAAGAGGATGAGCTGCTATCTGACCAAGAGAGCGAAGATGATTTGTTAAGCGAAGAATATGCCAGCGCCGAGGAGACAGAGGAAAAGCAGAAAAAGTATGTGCATGAGCATGTACCAGAAGGCGGCCATTGGGATGATTCGAAGATTACCGAGGAGCGCGAACAGGCACAGGCGCAAGAGAAAGGTGTGCGAATCGGTCCAGGCAGGCCCAAAATAGACCGGTCAGGTAAGCCGGGGCGTCCAAAGAAGATTTATAATGCTTTGAACGCGATGCATTCGGAGGAGTTACCATTGCCGCAAACGTTCCAAGAGGCAACGAACAGCAAACAGGCTTCGTATTGGCTGGCTGCCATGGATAAAGAGTACGAAGCGCTTATGGCAAATGGTACGTGGATTTTGGCAGATTTACCCAAAGGGCAACAATCGATCGGTTGCAGGTGGGTGTACACAATCAAGAGGGACAGCAGTGGTAGCGTGGAGCGTTACAAATCCCGTCTGGTAGCCAAGGGATGTTCACAGAGGTTCGGAGTAAATTATACCGAAACATTTTCTCCAGTATGTCGTTATGAAACGATACGGCTAGTTTTGGCCTTGGCGGCTGAGCAATACGGGTATGTGCCTGTTACTTCGTTCAGTTACGTATTGCTCGCCGCCAAGGCCAAAACTAGCCGTATCGTTCATAACGACATACTGGAGAAAATGTTTCGGTATAATTTACTCCGAACCTCTGTGAACATCCCTTGGCTACCGACGGGATTTGTAACGCTCCACGCTACCACTGCTGTCCCTCTTGATTGTGTACACCCACCTGCAACCGATCGATTGTTGCCCTTTGGGTAAATCTGCCAAAATCCACGTACCATTTGCCATAAGCGCTTCGTACTCTTTATCCATGGCAGCCAGCCAATACGAAGCCTGTTTGCTGTTCGTTGCCTCTTGGAACGTTTGCGGCAATGGTAACTCCTCCGAATGCATCGCGTTCAAAGCATTATAAATCTTCTTTGGACGCCCCGGCTTACCTGACCGGTCTATTTTGGGCCTGCCTGGACCGATTCGCACACCTTTCTCTTGCGCCTGTGCCTGTTCGCGCTCCTCGGTAATCTTCGAATCATCCCAATGGCCGCCTTCTGGTACATGCTCATGCACATACTTTTTCTGCTTTTCCTCTGTCTCCTCGGCGCTGGCATATTCTTCGCTTAACAAATCATCTTCGCTCTCTTGGTCAGATAGCAGCTCATCCTCTTCCTCAGCCAAAATATTTATCACGCCTGGACCAGAAATATTTTCAACTACACACGAAGTGTTAGTTATAGGAGACACATCGCCAGGCTCGTCAAATAAAACATCTCGTTTCTCGAATATGTCACGCCTGTCGTTGTCGTACAGCCTGTACGCCTTTGATACTAGCGAGTATCCCACCAGACGATATTCCTTGCCTTTCGCCTGAAATTTGCTGTGGCGAGTCTTATCCAAAGCTATTGCCACCGAGCCAAATATACGCATACCCTGTACGTTGGGTTTTCTGCCACACCACGCCTCATATGGTTTCTTGCCAACCAAAGCCGTTGTTGGCGACCTGTTCCGAATATAGCATGCAGTCTGTATCGCCTCTGCCCAGAGGAACTCACCCAAGTCCGCGTGCACAAGCAAACTTCTTGCCATCTCGACAAGAGATCGGCTTGCCCGTTCGGCCACGCCATTCTGTTGGGGGCTATATGGAACTGTCAATTGACGCACAATGCCATGCTCTTTTGGAAACCCGTCAAAGCGCCTGTTGACGTACTCACGGCCATTGTCACTGCGGATTACTTTTATCTTCCGCCCAGTCTGCCGCTCCGCCATATTTTTAAACTCCACAAATTTTGTAAAAACCTCGTCTTTGGACTTTAGAAAATATGTAAATATGCGCCTGGACATGTCGTCAATAAATGTCAGGAAATACACTGACCCAGCAAGGGAACGCTTCCCAAATGGTCCACATACATACATCGGTATGTATAAGCTCCAGCTGATGTTTGGCCCTGTTCTCAGACGCTGCTGGAAACGGTTGTGTGTGAATTTTACTTTTCATGCACGTCACGCACGATATCTTCTCCGAAAAATCCACATTCTCTATGCCAGACACCAGATTATTTTTTGCCAGATCCATTAAGCTGGCATACCTGTTATGCCAAACTGTTGCACTTTTCTGCACTGCGCCAAAGCATGAACTGCGTTTTTCCTCAAAAACGAATAACTTATTTCTTCTGGGCGCCTTCAATATTACCTCGCCGTCCTGGCGAACAATTGCGAAATTCCGATCGAACATCACTGTGCAACCTCGTTCGATGGCCCGCGTCACCGATATGAAATTGCCTTTCATACCTGGAACATGCAACACGTTCTCCAACTTCAGCTCACACAATCCTGTCTTGAGCTTCACGTCACCTCTGCCAACTACCTTTATTACGTTATTGTCAGCCAACACAATCTCTTCTGCATGTGGAACGTAATTCACGAACATGTTGCGAACGCAACACATGTGCGTCGTCGCACCAGAATCCACACACCAGTTCGAACATTCTAGATCGCCTGTGTATGTAGCCGCCAAAACTGTAAACGAACGGTTCAGCTCTTGTTGTTGTTGGTCTCCTTTTTGCGTTTTCTCTTTGCCCTTGTTCCTGCATTCTCTTTTGTAGTGACCCGTGCGCCCGCAATTATAGCATTGAATATTTGCCATGTCTGTCTTTTTTCTCACCGGCGCCACCGTGCTCTGCCGGGCCATTGCTTGAAATGCCTGCTGCTCACTTTGTAGCGATTTTCCTTCACTACTCCTGCGCTCCCCTTCCTCCAGCAACTTGATCTTCAATCTCTCTAGAGAAGGCAAACTATCGCGCGTTTCCATGGCTATGACGAAATTTTCGTACTCCTTTGGAAGACTTGAAAGCAATATTATCGCTGCTAGCTCGTCTCCTAGCCTTATATCCACTTCTGCAAGTTTATCCACTGTTGAGCAAAACGTATTTACATTTTTATATAGCGACACCTTCCATGTAGATCCGCTCGGTTCATGTACATCTTTAAGCTTCCTCCAGGCACTTGCCGCCGTTTGACAAAAATTGGGAAGCCAGGTACAACTATCTAGCCATAAGCGGGCGTATCATCAAACATAAAGTTTTGAATTATATTCTTGGAATATCTGCCGATAACTTTGACAAATACAGTCCGATATGGATGAAAATGGGCTTTATGGATTAGTTTTAACCTGTACTTTACTTCAATAATCAAAATTTTCCAAAAATTCTGAAGCTAGGTACAATTATCTAGCCGTAAACGGGCGTATCATCCAACATAAAATTATGAATTAAATTTTTCGAATATCTGCCGATAGCTTTGACAAATACAGTCCGATATGGATGAAAATGGGCTTTATGGATTAGTTTTAACCTGTTCTTTACTTCAATAATAAAAATTTTCCAAAAATTGGGAAGCTAAGTACAATTATCTAGCCTTAAACGGGAGTCTTATCCAACATAAAATTTTGAATTAAATTCTTGGAATATCTGCCGATAACTTTGACAAATACGTTCCGATATGGATGAAAATGGGCTTTATGGATCAGTTTTGACCTGTACTTTACTTCAATAAACAAAATTTTCCAAAAATTGGAAAGCTAAGTACAATTATCTTGACGTAAACGGGAGTCTTATCCATCGTTAAATTTTGAATTCAATTCTTTTAATATCTGCCGATAACTTTGACAAATACAGTCCGATATGGATGAAAATGGGCTTAATGGATTAGTTGTAACCTGTACTTTACTGCAATAATAAAAATTTTCCAAAAATTGGGAAGCGAAGTACAATTATCTAGCCGTAAACGGGCGTTTCATCCATCGCAAAATTTTGAATTAAATTCTTCGAATATTTGCCGATAGCTTTGACAAATTGAGTCCGATATTGATGAAAATGGGCTTTATGGATTAGTTTAAACCTGTACTTTACTTCAGTAATCAAAATTTTTCAAGAATTAGGAAGCTAGGTACAATTATCTAGCCGTAAACGGGAGACTCATCCAACATAAAATTTTGAATTAAATTCTTGGAATATCTGCCGATAACTTTGACAAATACATTCCGATATGGATGAAAATGGGCTTTATGGATTAGTTGTAACCTGTACTTTACTTCAATAATCAAAATTTTCCAAAAATTGGGAAGCTAAGTACAATTATCTAGCCGTAAACGAGCGTCTCATCCATCGTAAAATTTTGAATTAAATTCTTGGAATATCTGCCGATAACTTTGACAAATACAGTCCGATATGGATAAAAATGGGCTTTATGGATTTGTTGTAACCTGTACTTTACTTCAATAATCAAAATTTTCCAAAAATTGGGAAGCTAGGTACAATTATCTAGCCGTAAACGAGCGTCTCATCCATCGTAAAATTTTGAATTAAATTCTTGGAATATCTGCCGATAACTTTGAGAAATACAGTCCGATATGGATGAAAATGGGCTTAATGGATTAGTTGTAACCTGTACTTTACTGCAATAATAAAAATTTTCCAAAAATTGGGAAGCGAAGTACAATTATCTAGCCGTAAACGGGCGTTTCATCCATCGCAAAATTTTGAATTAAATTCTTCGAATATTTGCCGATAGCTTTGACAAATTGAGTCCGATATTGATGAAAATGGGCTTTATGGATTAGTTTAAACCTGTACTTTACTTCAGTAATCAAAATTTTTCAAGAATTAGGAAGCTAGGTACAATTATCTAGCCGTAAACGGGAGACTCATCCAACATAAAATTTTGAATTAAACTCTTGGAATATCTGCCGATAACTTTGACAAATACAGTCCGATATGGATGAAAATGGGCTTAATGGATTAGTTGTAACCTGTACTTTACGGCAATAATAAAAATTTTCCAAAAATTGGGAAGCGAAGTACAATTATCTAGCCGTAAACGGGCGTTTCATCCATCGCAAAATTTTGAATTAAATTCTTCGAATATTTGCCGATAGCTTTGACAAATTGAGTCCGATATTGATGAAAATGGGCTTTATGGATTAGTTTAAACCTGTACTTTACTTCAGTAATCAAAATTTTTCAAGAATTAGGAAGCTAGGTACAATTATCTAGCCGTAAACGGGAGACTCATCCAACATAAAATTTTGAATTAAATTCTTGGAATATCTGCCGATAACTTTGACAAATACATTCCGATATGGATGAAAATGGGCTTTATGGATTAGTTGTAACCTGTACTTTACTTCAATAATCAAAATTTTCCAAAAATTGTGAAGCTAAGTACAATTTTTTAGCCGTAAACGAGCGTCTCATCCATCGTAAAATTTTGAATTAAATTCTTGGAGCATCTGCCGATAACGTTGACAAATACAGTCCGATATGGATGAAAATGGGCTTTATGGATTTGTTGTAACCTGTACTTTACTTCAATAATCAAAATTTTCCAAAAATTGGGAAGCTAAGTACAATTTTCTAGCCGTAAACGAGCGTCTCATCCATCGTAAAATTTTGAATTAAATTCTTGGAATATCTGCCGATAACTTTGACAAATACAGTCCGATATGGATGAAAATGGGCTTTATGGATTAGCTGTAACCTGTACTTTACTTCAATAATCAAAATTTTCCAAAAATTGGGAAGCTAAGTACAATTATCTAGCCGTAAAATCTTGAAATATCTGCCGATAGCTTTGACAAATTGTGTCCGATATTGATGAAAATGGGCTCTATGGATTAGTTTTAACCTGTACTTTTGTTGCAATTGTATATGAAGTTTGTCAAAGCAATAATGTTTCCCAACATACTGCACTGTTGTGTATGCATAATGTACATAGAGAGATTAGAAGATGTGTTTGTGTATGTGCGTCTCTCATGTCTTGTACTGCTTCGTTAAGCAGATCAATTAGAGGTACAGAAGCACATATCAATCGCTGGCATAGTCAGTCGTCAGAGAGAATTCAACAGTATCGCTAGTAGACCGCGCTAAGCCGTACTTTATTAGATTAATAAACGCTTGTATTATTCCAACCTACAAACTCCTCGTGTTCTTGATGGTTATGGGCCCTCTGTTCCAATCACTCAGCCTGCTCCCATAACTAAGATCCCCAACAACTTCACTTCAATAATCAAAATTTTTCAAGAATTAGGAAGCTAGAATTAATTAGCCGTAAACGGGAGACTCATCCAACATAAAATTTTGAATTAAATTCTAGGAATATCTGCCGATAACTTTGACAAATACATTCCGATATGGATGAAAATGGGCTTTATGGAATACTTTTAACCTGTATTTTACTTCAATAATCAAAATTTTCCAAAAATTTTAAAGCTAGGTAACAATATCTAGCCGTAAACAGGCGTATCATCCAACATAAAATTTTGAATTAAATTCTTGGAATATCTGCCGATAACTTTGACAAATTGAGTCCGATATTGATGAAAATGGGCTTTATGGATTAGTTTAAAGCTGTACTTTACTTAAGTATTCAAAATTTTTCAAGAATTGGGAAGCTAGGTACAATTATCTTGCCGTAAACGGGAGACTCATCCAACATAAAATTTTGAATTAAATTCTTGGAATATCTGCCGATAACTTTGACAAATACAGTCCGATATTGATGAAAATGGGCTTTATGGATTAGTTTAAAGCTGTATTTAACTTCAGTAATCAAAATTTTTCAAGAATTGGGAAGCTAGGTACAATTATCTAGCCGTAAATGGGCGTCTCATCCAACATAAAATTTGGAACTAAATTCTTGGAATATCTGCCGATAACTTTGACAAATACAGTCCGATATGGATGAAAATGGGCTTCAAGGATTAGTTTCAACTTGAACTTTACTTCTTAAATAAAAATGTTCCAAAAATTTTAAAGTTAGGTACAATTATCTAGCCGTAAATGGGCGTCTCATCCAACATAAAATTTTGAATTAAATTCTTGGAATATCTGCCAATAACTTTGACAAATACAGTCCGAAATGGGCTTTATGGATTAGTTGTAACATGTACTTTTCTTCAATAATCAAAATTTTCCAAAAATTGGGAAGCTAAAAACAATTATCTGGTCGTAAACGGGCGTATCATCCATCGTAAAATTTTAAATTAAATTCTTGGAATATCTGCCGATAACTTTGACAAATACAGTCCGATATGGATGAAAATGGGCTTTATGGATTAGTTTTAACCTGTAGTTTACTTCAATAATCAAAATTTTTCAAGAATTGGGAAGTTAGGTACAATTATCAAGCCGTAAACGGGAGACTCATCCAACATAAAATTTTGAATTAAATTCTTGGAATATCTGCCGATAACTTTGACAAATACAGTCCGATATGGATGAAAATGGGCTTTATGGATTAGTCTTAACCTGTACTTTACTTCAATAATCAAAATTTTCCAAGAATTGGGAAGCTAGGTACAATTATCTAGCCGTAAACGGGCGTATCATCCAACATAAAATTTTGAATTAAATTCTTGGAATATCTGCCGATAACTTTGACAAATACAGTCCGATATGATGAAAATGGGCTTTATGGATTAGTTTAAAGCCTGTACTTTACTTCAGTAATCAAAATTTTTCAAGAATTGGGAAGCTAGGTACAATTATCTAGCCGTAAACGGGCGTCTCATCCAACATAAAATTTTGAATTAAATTCTTGGAATATCTGCCGATAACTTTGACAAATACAGTCCGATATGGATGAAAATGGGCTTCATGGATTAGTTTTAACCTGTACTTTACTTCTAAATCAAAATTTTCCAAAAATTGGAAAGCTAGGTACAATTATCTAGCCGTAAATGGGCGTCTCATCCAACATAAAATTTTGAATTAAATTCTTGGAATATCTGCCGATAACTTTGACAAATACAGTCCGATATGGATGAAAATGGGCTTTATGGATTAGTTGTAACCTGTACTTTACTTCAATAATCAAAATTTTCCAAAAATTGGGAAGCTAAGAACAATTATCTAGCCGTAAACGGGCGTACTCATCCATCGTAAAATTTTGAATTAAATTCTTGGAATATCTGCCGATAACTTTGACAAATACAGTCCGATATGGATGAAAATGGGCTTTATGGATTAGTTTTAACCTGTACTTTACTTCAATAATCAAAATTTTTCAAAAATTGGGAAGCTAGGTACAATTATCTAGCCGTAAACGGGCGTCTCATCCAACATAAAATTTTGAATTAAATTCTTGGAATATCTGCCGATAACTTTGACAAATACAGTCCGATATGGATGAAAATGGGCTTTGTGGATCAGTTTTAACCTGTACTTTACTTCAATAATCAAAATTTTCCAAGAATTGGGAAGCTAGGTACAATTATCTAGCCGTAAACGGGCGTATCATCCAACATAAAATTTTGAATTAAATTCTTGGAATATCTGCCGATAACTTTGACAAATACAGTCCGATATGGATGAAAATGGGCTTTATGGATTAGTTTTAACCTGTACTTTACTTCAATAATCAAATTTTTCCAAAAATTGGGAAGCTAAGCACAATTATCTAGCCGTAAACGGGCGTCTCATCCATCGTAAAATTTTGAATTAAATTCTTGGAATATCTGCCGATAACTTTGACAAATACAGTCCGATATGGATGAAAATGGGCTTTATGGATTAGTTTTAACCTGTACTTTACTTCAATAGTCAAAATTTTCCAAAAATTGGGAAGCTAGGTACAATTATCTAGCCGTAAACGGGAGTACTCATCCATCGTAAAATTTTGAATTAAATTCTTGGAATATCTGCCGATAACTTTGACAAATACAGTCCGATATGGATGAAAATGGGCTTTATGGATCAGTTTTAACCTGTAGTTTACTTCAATAATCAAAATTTTCAAAAAATTGGGAAGCTAGTACAATTATCTAGCCGTAAACGGGAGTCTCATCCAACGTAAAATTTTGAATTAAATTCTTGGAATATCTGCCGATAACTTTGACAAATACAGTCCGATATGGATGAAAATGGGCTTTATGGATTAGTTTTAACCTGTACTTTACTTCAATAATCAAAATTTTCCAAAAATTGGGAAGCTAAGTACAATTATCTAGCCGTAAACGGGCGTATCATCCATCGTAAAATTTTGAATTAAATTCTTGGAATATCTGCCGATAACTTTGACAAATACAGTCCGATATGGATGAAAATGGGCTTTATGGATTAGTTTTAACCTGTACTTTACTTCAATAATCAAAATTTTCCAAGAATTGGGAAGCTAGGTACAATTATCTAGCCGTAAACGGGCGACTCATCCAACATAAAATTTTGAATTAAATTCTTGGAATATCTGCCGATAACTTTGACAAATACAGTCCGATATGGATGAAAATGGGCTTTATGGATTGGTTTTAACCTGTTCTTTACTTCAAGAATCAAATTTTTCCAAAAATTGGGAAGCTTAGCACAATTATCTAGCCGTAAACGGGCGTCTCATCCATCGTAAAATTTTGAATTAAAGTCCTTGGAATATCTGCCGATAACTTTGACAAATACAGTCCGATATGGATGAAAATGGGCTTTATGGATCAGTTTTAACCTGTACTTTACTTCAGAAATCAAAATTTTTCAAAAATTTGGAAGCTAGGTACAATTATCTAGCCGTAAGCTGGCGTCTCATCCAACATACAATTTTGAATTAAATTCTTGGAATATCTGCCGATAACTTTGACAAATACAGGCCGATATGGATGAAAATGGGCTTTGTGGATTAGTTTTAACCTGTACTTTACTTCAATAGTCAAAATTTTCCAAGAATTGGGAAGCTAGGTACAATTATTTAGCCGTAAACGGGAACTCACCCAACATAAAATTTTGAATTAAATTCTTGGAATATTTGCCGATAACTTTGACAAATACAGTCCGATATGGATGAACATGGGCTTTATGGATTAGTTTTAACCTGTTCTTTACTTCAAGAATCAAATTTTTCAAAAAATTGGGAAGCTTAGTACAATTATGTAGCCGTAAACGGGCGTCTCATCCAACGTAAAATTTTGAATTAAATTCTTGGAATATCTGCCGATAACTTTGACAAATACAGTCCGATATGGATGAAAATGGGCTTTATGGATCAGTTTTAACCTGTACTTTACTTCAATAGTCAAAATTTTCCAAAATTTGGAAGCTAGGTACAATTATCTAGCCGTAAACGGGCTTATCATCCAACATACAATTTTGAATTAAATTCTTGCAATATCTGCCGATAACTTTGACAAATACAGTCCGATATGGATGAAAATGGGCTTTATGGAATAGTTTTAACCTGTACTTTACTTCAATTATTAAATTTTCCTAAAATTGGGAAGCTAGGTACAATTATCTAGCCGTAAACGGGCGTCTCATCCAACATAAAATTTTGAATTAAATTCTTGGAATATCTGCCGATGACTTTGACAAATACAGTCCGATATGGATGAAAATATGCTTCATGGAATAGTTTTAACCTGTACTTTACTTCAGATAATCAAAATTTTTCAAAAATTGGGAAGCTAGGTACAATTATCTAGCCGTAAGCTGGCGTCTCATCCAACATACAATTTTGAATTAAATTCTTGGAATATCTGCCGATAGCTTTGACAAATACAGGCCGATATGGATGAAAATGGGCTTTGTGGATTAGTTTTAACCTGTACTTTACTTCAATAGTCAAAATTTTCCACGAATTGGGAAGCTAGGTACAATTATTTAGCCGTAAACGGGAACTCACCCAACATAAAATTTTGAATTAAATTCTTGGAATATTTGCCGATAACTTTGACAAATACAGTCCGATATGGATGAACATGGGCTTTATGGATTGGTTTTAACCTGTAGTTTACTTCAATAATCGAATTTTTGAAAAAATTGGGAAGCTGAGTACAATTATCTAGCCGTAAACGGGAGTCTCATCCAACGTAAAATTTTGAATTAAATTCTTGGAATATCTGCCGATAACTTTGACAAATACAGTCCGATATGGATGAAAATGGGCTTCATGGATTAGTTTTAACCTGTACTTTACTTTAATAATCAAAATTTTCCAAAAATTGGGAAGCTAGGTACAATTATCTAGCCGTAAACGGGCGTCTCATCCATCATAAAATTTTGAATTAAATTCTTGGAATATCTGCCGATAACTTTGACAAATACAGTCCGATATGGATGAAAATGTGCTTCATGGATTAGTTTTAACCTGTACTTTACTTCAATAATCAAAATTTTCCAAAAATTGGGAAGCTAGGTACAATTATCTAGCCGTAAACGGGAGACTCATCCAACATAAAATTTTGGATTAAATTCTTGGAATATCTGCCGATAACTTTGACAAATACAGTCAGATATGGATGAAAATGGGCTTTATGGATTAGTTTTAACCTGTACTTTACTTCAATAATCAAAGTTTTCCAAAAATTGTGAAGCTAGGTACAATTATCTAGCCGTAAACGGGCGTATCATCCATGGTACAATTTTGAATTAAATTCTTGGAATATCTGCCGATTACTTTGACAAATACAGTCCGATATGGATGAAAATGGGCTTTATGGATTAGCTTTAACCTGTACTTTACTTCAATAATCAAAATATTCCAAAAATTGGGAAGCTAGGTACAATTATCTAGCCGTAAACGGGAGTCTCATCCATCGTAAAATTTTGAATTAAATTCTTGGAATATCTGCCGATAACTTTGACAAATACAGTCCGATATGGATGAAAATGGGCTTCATGGAATAGTTTTAACCTGTACTTTACTTCAATAACCAAATTTAAAAAAAAATTGGGAAGCAAGGTACAATTATATAGCCGTAAGCGGGCGTTTCATCCATCGTAAAATTTTGAATTAAATTCTTGGAGTATCTGCCGATAATTTTGACAACTACTGTCCTACACAGAAAAAAAAGATAGCGATATTTAGTATCAATCTGATATTTTGTAGTTTCAAATCGGCCTTCATCTGAAAAATACCCAGATGATATGTTCGAGTGATATATTCGACATGTGACATTTCGAACACATCAACGTGATATTTTTTCAGATCAACAATTTGATATTGTTTAATATCAATGATATATTATATTATTATAGTAGCAAAGCTATATTTTCAAAATACCTGTAGGACATTGTTTTAGTATCAAAGAAATATTTTTAAAATATCAAGAGGGTATTATTGTAGTACCAATGCTTTATTTTTATAATATCAAATCCATATTTTTATAATACATATTAAAATTATTATGACAATTATCTTTCTGGAAAAATCTGCTCCTTGTCGCTGGAAGAAATGTAACTAAGGCGGTTGAAGTTAAATCCACACTCTAGAAAAATTGTAAAATTAATATATTGAGAAGAATAATTATTTAAAAACAAAACTTACCAATTAACTTCTCGTACACGAATTTTTCAATGTTTAGTTTTTGTATCAGCTCATAGAGTTGGATGTCTTCCACTTCAATCTGAAAATTATACAAAATTAATATACTTAAGCTCGCATAAATTTTTTGTGCATATGTGCGAAATTTGCCGAAAGCAAAGGCTGAGCATGCGCTATTTTGTTCTGCCCTTGAACATCAAACAGCACACATATACATACATACATGCATATTTTGCATGTAGATTTGTATGTACGCATGTTTGCATATGCATGTATGTGTGCTTCTGTGTTGTTCGACGTTCAAGGGCAGAACAAAAATAACGCATCGCGGACACAAAATATGTATATATACATATGTACATATTTAGACACGCACTTCTACTGCGTTGAGAGCTCAAAGTGGAAAAACACGCTCAATATGTATGTATGAGTGTGTGTATTATATCCGTACACACTATTAGCGACTGAATAAAGGCAATAGCCTTTTTACAATTTAAAAATTTGGAAGTACCACAACAGTACAACAAAACACACACATACAATTCACATTTTATTCACTATTACCGTTTACATTTTTTTTCAGTCACCGCATCTTTATACCCTTGCAAAGGGTATTATAATTTTGCCCAGAAGTTTGCAACGCAAAGAAATATTCATTTCCGACCCCATAAACTATATATATTCTTGATCAGGGCGACGAGCTGAGTCGATTGAGCTTTGTCCGTCCGTCTGTCTGTCTGTCTGTCTGTCCGTCTGTCTGTCCGTCTGTCTGTCTGTCCGTCTGTTTCTACGCAAACTAGTCTCTCAGTTTTAAAGCTATCGAGCTAAAATTTTGCAGAGAGTCTTCTTTTTACTGCACGCTGCTAATATGTCGGAACCGACCTGATCGGATGACTATATCTTATAGCTGCCATAGGAACCATCGGTCAAAAAATGGGTCTTAGTGAGAAAAACTTTTTTGTTCTTTGTGTTAGCGTTCCCAAACACGGTCATTATTAATATTATATGCTTTTAAACAGATTTGCAAACTTTGGTCAAAATCGGATGACCATATCTTATAGCTGCCATAGGACCGATCGGTCAAAAAATGGGTCTTAGTGAAAAAAAATTTTTTTTTTCATGTAAATCGTTCTTAAGGTCGGTGATTATTAATATTAAACGCTTTCAAACTAATTTGAAAAATTTGGTCGAAATCAGATGACTGTATCTTCACGCTGCCATAGGACTTATCGGTCGGAAAATGAGTCTTAGTGAAAAAAACTTTTTTGTTTTCAATTTTATCGTTCTTAAACTTTTCGATTGTTAATTTAATATGTTTTCAAAAAGATTCGCGAAATTTGGTCGAAATCAGATGTTCATCTGACGGAAAATGGATTTTAGTTACAAAAGTTTTTGATTTTTATCTAAGCGTTCTTAAACTCTGTCATTTCAAAAACAGCTTTTGCAAGGGTATAAAAACTTCGGCACAGACGAAGTTAGCTTGGCCTTCTCGTTTTATACTAACCTCTCACACGCGCCAGCACAGATCGAATGACGAAATTCGCAAGAAGAAGCTAGAAGTTCGCTGCAAACCCGACGCCAACTTCGAAACGTTGACGAAAAATAAGAACGACCGGCACTCGTTTTCGCGATTGCGGCAGCAGAGCAATGAGCATTGTTTTTGCTTTTTTCGAGAGAGACTATTGCTGTCTCTCTTTGATTTGAGAAACTCTGTGTGTCTCCTTCTACTTTCAGAATTGCGATGTCTACTTTGATCTGAAATCATATCACTAGGTCATTTTTCACATCACTTTGATCATTTCACATTTCAATATAATATTTTTAGTATCAATGTGGTATTACAGGTTCATATTGATATTAAATAGTTTCACTTTGATAAGCAAATATTGATATTACTGATATAATATTGAAATACCTGATCTTATTTTTTTCTGTGTATATGAATGAAAATTTGTTTTATGGATTAGTTTTAACCTGTACTTTTCTTCAATAATCAAAATTTTTTCCAAAAATTTGGAAGCTCGGTAATATTATCTAGCCGTAAGCGTGCGTCTCATCCAACATAAAATTTTGAATTAAATTCTTGGACTATCTGCCTATAACTTTGACAAATACAGTCCGATATGGATGAAAATGGGCTTTATGGATTAGTTTTAACCTTTACTTTACTTTAATAATCAAAGTTTTTCAAAAATTGGGAAGCCAGGTACAATTATCTAGCCGTAAACGGGAGACTCATCCAACATTATATTTTGGATTAAATTCTTGGAATATCTGCCGATAACTTTGACAAATACAGTCCCATATGAATGAAAATGGGCATTATGGATTAGTTGTAACATGTACTTTACTTCAATAATCCAAATTTTCCAAAAATTGGGAAGCTAAAAACAATTATCTAGCCGTAAACGGGAGTCTCATCCATCGTAAAATTTTGGATTAAATTCTTGGAATATCTGACTGAATATTTGACAAATACACTCCGATATGGATGAAAATGGCCTTTATGGATTATTTGTAACCTGTACTTTACTTCAATAATCAAAATTTTCCAAAAATTGGGAAGCTCAGTACTATTATCTAGCCGTTAACGGGCGTATCATCCATGGTAAAATTTTGGAATAAATTCTTGGAATATCTGCCGATAACTTTGACAAATACAGTCCGATATTGATGAAAATGGGCTTTATGGATTAGTTTAAAGCTGTACTTTACTCCAGTAATCAAAGTTTTTCTCAAGAATTGGGAAGCTAGGTACAATTATCTAGCCTGTAAATGGGCGTCTCATCCAACATAAAATTTTGAACTAAATTCTTGCGAATATCTCGCCCGATAACTTTGACACATACAGTCTCGATATGAATAAAAATGGGCTTTATGGATTAGTTGTAACCTGTACTTTACTTCAATAATCGAAATTTTCCAAAAATTGGGAAGCTAAGAACAATTATCTAGCCGAAAACGGGCGTATCATCCATCGTAAAATTTTAAATTAAATTCTTGGAATATCTTGCCGATAACTTTGACAAATACAGTCGGATATTTATGAAAATTGGCTTTATGGATTAGTTTTAACCTGTACTTTACTTCAATTATCAAAATTTTTCAAGAATTGGGAAGCTAGGTACAATTATTTAGCCGTAAACGGGCGTCTCATCCATCGTAAAATTTTGAATTAAATTCTTGGAATATCTGCCGATCACTTTGACAAATACAGTCCGATATAGATGAAATGGGATTAATGGATTAGTTTTAACCTGTACTTTACTTTAATAATCAAAATTTTCAAAAAATTGGGAAGCTAGGTACAATTATCTAGCCGTAAACGGGAGACTCATCCGACATAATATTTTGGATTAAATTATTGGAATATCTGCCGATAACTTTGACAAATACAGTCCGATATGGATGAAAATGGGCTTTATAGATTAGTTTTAACCTGTACTTTACTTCAATAAGCAAAATTTTCTAAAAATTGGGAAGCTAAGTACAATTATCTAGCCGTAAACGGGAGTCACATCCATCGTAAAATTTTGGATTAAATTCTTGGATTATCTGCCGATAACTTTGACAAATACAGTCCGATATGGATGAAAATGGGCTTTATGGATTAGTTTTAACCTGTACTTTACTTTAATAATCAAAGTTTTTCAAAAATTGGGAAGCTAGGTACAATTATCTAGCCGTAAACGGGAGACTCATCCAACATAAAATTTTGGATTAAATTCTTGGAATATCTGCCGATAACTTTGACAAATACAGTGCGATATGGTTGAAAATAGGCTTTATGAATTAGTTTTAACCTGTACTTTACTTTAATAATCCAAGTTTTTCAAAAATTGGGAAGCTAGTACAATTATTTAGCCGTAAACGGGCGTCTCATCCATCGTAAAATTTTGAATTAAATTCTTGGAATATCTGCCGATCACTTTGACAAATAAAGTCCGATATGGATGAAATGGGATTTATGGATTAGTTTTAACCTGTACTTTACTTCAATAATCAAAATTTTCAAAAAATTGGGAAGCTAGGTACAATTATCTAGCCATAAACGGGCGTCTCATCCATCGTAAAATTTTGAATTAAATTTTTCGAATATCTGCCTTCAACTTTGACAAATACTGTCCGATATGGATGGAAATGGGCTTTATGGATTAGTTTTAACCTGTATTTAACTCCAATAATTCAATTTTAAAAAAATTGGCAAGCTAGGTACAATTATCTAGCCGTAAACGGGCGTCGCATCCATCGTAAAATTTTGAATTAAATTCTTGGAATATCTGTTGATAACTTTGACAAATACAGTCCGATATGGATGAAAATGGGCTTTATGGACTTATTCAAACCTGAACTATACTTCAGTAATAAAAATTTCCAAAAAATTGGGAAGCTAGGTACAATTATCTAGCCATAAACGGGCGTCTCATCCATCGTAAAATTTTGAATTAAATTTTTCGTATATCTGCCTTCAACTTTGACAAATACTGTCCGATATGGATGAAAATGGGCTTTATGGATTAGTTTTAACCTGTATTTAACTCCAATAATTCAATTTTAAAAAAATTGGGAAGCTAGGTACAATTATTTAGCCGTAAACGGGCGTCTCATCCATCGTAAAATTTTGAATTAAATCCTTGGAATATCTGCTGATAACTTTGACAAAAACAGTCCGATATGGATGAAATGGGATTTATGGATTAGTTTAAACCTGTATTTAACTCCAGTAATTCAATTTTTAAAAAATTGGGAAGCTAGGTACAATGATCCAGCCGTAAACGGGCGTCTCATCCATCGTAAAATTTTGAATTAAATTCTTGGAATATCTGCCGATAACTTTGACAAATACAGTCCCATATGAATGAAAATGGACTTTATGGATTTGTTTTCAACCTGTACTATACTTCAATAATCAATATTTTCAAAATATTGGGAAGCTAGGTCCAATTAATAAAATTTTGAATACTTATTCATGGAATATTATCATTATCTGCCGTTAACTTTGACATGTATAGGGATGAAAATGGGCTTTATGGATTAGTTTTAACCTGTACTTGACTTTATTAATCAAAATTTTCCAAAAATTGGGAAGCTAGGTTCACTTATCTAGCCGTAAACGGGCGTCGCATCCATCGTAAAATTTTGAATTAAATTCTTGGAATATCTGTTGATAACTTTGACAAATACTTTCCGGTATGGATGAAAATGGGCTTTATGGATTAGTTTTAACCTGTACTTTTCTTCAATAATCAAAATTTTCCATATATTGGGAAGCTTGGTACAATTATCTAGCCGTGAACGGGCGTCTCTTCCATCGTAAATTTTTGAATTAAATTCTTGGAATATCTGCCGATAACTGTGATAAATACAGTCGAATATGGATGAAAATGGGCTTTATGGATTAGTTTTAACCAGTTTTTCACTTCAATAATCAAAATTTTCCAAAAATTGGGAAGCTTGGTACAATTATCTAGCCGTAAACGGGCGTCTCTTCCATCGTAAATTTTTGAATTAAATTCTTGGAATATCTGCTGATAACTTTGACAGATACAGTCCGATATGGATGAAAATGGGCTTTCTGGATTAGTTTTAACCTGTACTTTACTTCAATTATTAAAATTTTTTAAAAATTGGGAAGCTAGATACAATTATCAAGCCGTAAACGGGCGTCGCATCCATAGTAAAATTTTGAATTAAATTCTTTGAATATCTGCCGACAACTTTGACAAATACAAACTGATATTGATTAAAATGGGCTTTATGGATTAGTTTTAACCTGTACTTTTATTCAATATTCAAAATTTTCAAAAAATTGGAAAGCTAGGTACAAAAATCTAGCCGTAAACGGGCGTCTTATATTCATGGAATATCTGCCGATTATGGAAGAAAATGGGCTTTATGGATTAGTTTTAACCTGTACTTTACTTCAATAATCAAAATTTTCAAAAACATTGGGAAGCTAGGTATAGTTATCTAGCCGTAAACGGGCGTCTCATCCAACACACAATTTTGAATACTTATTCTTGGAATATTATCATTACCTGCCGGTAACTTTGACATATATTGTCCGATATGGATGAAAATAGATTTTATGGATTATTTTTAACCTGTACTTTACTTCAGTGATCAAAGTTTTCCAAAAAATTGGGAAGCTAGGTGCAATTATCTAGCCGTAAACTGGCGTCTCAACCATCGTAAAATTTTGAATTAAGTTCTTGGAATATCTGCCGATAACTTTGACGAATACAGTCCGATATGGATGAAAATGGACTTAATGGATTAGTTTTAACCTGATCTATAATTCAATAATCAAAATTTTCAAAAAATTGGGGAGCTAGGTACAATTATCTAGCCGTAAACGGGCGTCTCATCCAACATTAAATTTTGAATACTTATTCTTGGAATATTAGCATTATCTGCCGTTAACTTTGACAAATACAGACCGATATGGATGAAAATGGGCTTTATGGATTAGTTTTAACCTGTACATTACTTCAATAATCAAAATTTTCCAAAAATTTAAATTCTTGGAATATCTGCCGATTACTTTGACATATATGTAGGAATCCGCGAAGAGCCATGAGAGCCAAGAGAGCCAGGAGAGCATGCAACCCAGAGAGCAACGCGAAGTGGCCGTGGCTATCTAGCTTCGGTGTGCAAAGAGGGTGGGTTGAACTTAGAGAGTCAGTCGGTGCCGGAATCTCGTAGGCTACACACGTTTTTCGCTATGAACAATTAAATTCACTAAAGCTAATGCACACGCACACTATTGTATAAATTATAAGTTTATCCACATAATATTAATAAATAATCATCATAATAAAACATCGTCGTCTCTGGACTTATTTGCATCACGGCAGAAACCCAGGGGCCACAATTTTGAGGGCTCGTCCGGAACTTAACTTATGTACTAAATAAAACCAGAGAGGACAAAATAACCAGAGATCAAATGGTTCTGTTTGTGTATCTCTTGTATATTTTTATGTGATGTTGCCAAGATTGTTTGTTAGAAATTCGTATTGTTGTCATTGTCGGAAACTTTTCCGATTTTAGTAAATTCACACACAAAGGAAATTGACCGAAAATTCAGTATGGAAATTATTTTTATCATCCGAAAGCATAGTTTGCGAAACATATGATTTTTTTCCCATTTTTGAAATTGAGCGCGTTCACCAGCACACACCAATCATCTAACATAAATCATCAATCAACAAAAAAGTGTTTGGCTGCTGGTGAACGTGTTTGATAGAATTTTAAGGCAACAGAGTCATCGAATATTTTTGTTGGCGGAAGTTTTGAATTTTTAGCAACTAATAGCTAAATAAAATTTAGAACAGACTGTTAAATTTATATGACTGTCGTCAATAGCAGCAACTGCTCCTAGAATCCCCTTGAATTTTCCTCAAAACTTTGTTATCCATTTAAAATTTGTTGTAATCCCGGCGAGAATGTACACAACAAACTCGAATATCTGATGGCCAGATCGTTTTCCTATTTAAAAACGGTAATTTAGTAATATGAAGAACTCCTGTGTTTTGCCAGCAGCCAAATTACATAACGCTGGGTTTTATTAAGAGTTACTTTCGCTATTAGTTCATCCAGGGCAACGCAAAGAAGGGTCTGCAAATGTTCATTTTAATAAAGTATTTAATGGGCAATAAGCTGAGAGTCCTTAACGATGCACGGGACATCATGAAATAATTCTTGAATTTGTCCATTCTGTAATTTTGTACTTTCACTTCAAAGAACAACTGGGAGCGCACGCGAGGCTGCTTCGTTTTGAATAGGCGGCTTTTCAAGCTTTTCTCCTGCACGAATTTCCGTGAGCTACTTGCGAAACAACGTCCTCTGCCAATTCATTAATCAAAAACAAAGAAGTTTCCACATTCATTTTGTTTTTGTCTTCATTAAATTTCTTGAATGTTGAGTGACAGCTGTGTGCTATCGATAACAAATCACAATCAAGCAATTCTAACAAACTATTTCTTTGATGTATTCACATCTAACAAAATTACGAAAGTTAGCAATCATGTTTGCACATCATGCCTGTTCACCAGCACAATCTAACAAAAATAGTCGATTTCTTGTCATCGATTTATGCTGGTGAACGCGCTCATTGATTCCCCAAGATAGGAAAATGAGGTGGTGGGTGTGGAAAAATAAAAGTATAAATTATACAAAAATATTATTTTATTAGAATTTAAATAAGGGAAAAATATTGAAATGTATTAAAAATTAAGTGATTAATGAATCCCATCCTATTGACTGGAAACTTGGTTTGTAAGGATAGAATACCAAATAATTTGTGATTTCAGTTTCCGATGGTGGAAAATCCGCCCCCAGGGTGTGAAAATGCCCGAAAAACTTTGTATGGAAATCACTATTTTTCATTATTACTTCATATTATTTTTCATATTAATACACAGTAAGGACAGTAGGCTAAATAATTTGAATGTGATTTCCCGTGAGTGAAAAACTCAAGACAAATGGTGGGAAATGGGTTGCGGGGGTGGGTTCATTGCCAAACGTTATTTTAATCCTTTCAGTATAAAGTTCGAGGTGAGAAAAAGAAGTTCTGGGAAGAGTTCAAGGCCAATTGTTAGCATAGCATATAATATTAATAATGGCCGAGCTTAAGGACGTTTTCATTGAAAATCATAAAGTTTTTCGCACTAAGACCCATTTTTCGATCGATCGTTTTCGATGGCACGTTGCTCTGCATGGGCGATTTGATATTGCAGTTTAGCTTCCACTGATCGCGTTTCCGAGGACCAGTGGGAAAGCCATGCAAAACAGATGGAGGGGATGTGCATGCACACCCAACCACACAGCACATTCTTTGCCATGATTCAAAACACGGCTGGTGTACAGGCTGTCCAGCATCACCCAAACTAATAGTTGGGATCGATCCGGTACGGAGCCAACGCCCGCCTGCAGAGTGACATACATCAGTGAAATGGCGCTCGCAGATTCGCGATTGGGCATTGACGCTATCCACGTCAAGTCGCAAATTTTCACACCATTCTCCCACCCTGTTTTCAGGAATTCAAAAACTTTTGGCACCTCCAAGACAGCCTAGAGGCACGCACTTAATATTTGTCATTTTTAAAATTTATTATTTTAAATCGCAGCAGATTCGCACAGAGGACTTGTTGTGTCGACGGCTGAATCGCTAATGCCGCAAAGCCGGTCGCAATGCGCGCACCAGCCAAATGCATGCCAAATTTGCGGTGTTGACGATTTTCACGTTTTCGGTCTGAAGCAGGACGACAAAAAGCAAAATCATATTTTGGTTGGCAAGTAGGTGTAGCCACCCTTCAGTTCCACAATTCACTACTCGTAAAATTCACTAGTCTTTCACGCATCTGCGTTGACCTCGACGTCGGCAGAGCCCAATTCTGTGTATATTTGTTGTTGCAACTTTAGCCATAAAAAAACCCAAAAAAAGACCACGCCTCGCGCTGCTCTCACAGGCAAAGACAACATTTTTGCCAACGCCAAACCAAGAAGTTTGCATACCCTTTAAATTTGAGCAAGCACTAAAACTATATTTAAGGAATACATTCTAGAATTTTAAAATAAGAGCATTGGACAGGTCGTTTGTGGCATAGCCTTAGGATGGACTTTTTTACATTATTTTCCCAAAAGCAATCATTTATTTATGGATCATAAATAAATTTATTGATATACTATAGTCGGATATGCTTTTGCAGTGCGTAGGTAAAAGTAACCGAAGGTCAAAAAAAGATTAACGGCGCATCAATTGTTGCTTTTGTCTTTTGCGTTTCCGTGCCCGTCGTCACTTGCGTAGAAAATCTAAGATGCATTTGAGTTTTTAATGGCAGCGCGAGACGTTTAACTTGTCAATTTGTTTAATTTTGTTGTGCCCGTAATGATCGTATGTGCATTAATTGTCTGCAGACTAGTTGCTGTGATGTGGATTGCTTCTCCTATGTAGTTTTTTTCATACAATTCTATTATTAGTTTTCTATATTTATTTGTTATTTGTAAATTATGTTTATTATTCAATATATTGATAAATAAAATGAGTGAATTAAACAAATATAAAATGTTGCGTGTTTGCGAATCGGGGAAAAAGTCCTTAGTTTATTATTTTATGAAATTCATGAATCGAGTTATAGTCAATCTAGTTTGAATTCATCGGTGAATTTTGCAACAATTTCATCGAAAATCTAATATGAATTTATAGGTGAAACCATTTATGAATTCTGATACAAATTCATCGATGATTCAGTGTTGACTTCTTTGCAAAAGTCATGCAGGTATCATGGGTGAACCATAAGTGAATTAATTGGTGAATTCATTAATGAATTTTGCAAAGAAATCATACGTGAATCATCGATGAATCTATAAGTGATTCATCACTGATTCACCCATGAACAGTCATGCATGACCGCCTAGGACATGCCCATGTTAAATTCACCACTTTTTTATATGGGAGTTCACCGATGATTCATCGATACCCTAGGCCAATTCAACGGTGAATCATTGGTGATTCATAGGTGACGCGAACTGAAGGGCACTGAACGAAGTTCAGCGACGAGCTCGGTGTGCCAACTTCGCAACGTTGGTCCGACTTCATAAGCATAAGCAAATTACAAAAACAAAAACCAACGCACATGTGCGAGAGGAGAGAAACACAAGCAAAAAATAAAAACAAAGAAGCCTGTGCAAAGACAACGCTCTGTGCGTTCGTGTCCGAAAACTGCCAGAGCCTCGATAGCCTCATGGTTTTTATCGGACTAAATTTAAGAGAGCGAATTCATCTCTGGTTATTTTGTCCTCTCTGATAAAACTATACCAAAGAAAAACTGTGTTGTGTGCAAGAATTGCGTTACATATGTGGAGTGGTGGAATTTGTTAAAATCATTAAATTGCGTTAACACTTGGAGCAGCAGAATAAGACAGTGTTAATGGACAAACAATCGAGTGCGAAAGAGTCAAAGCTATTGTGTGTCGAATAGAAATTTCTAGAAATTACAAGAAATTGTGAGATAAAAGACAAGCGGAGGCAGCGAGAAACCGATTCAGAAGAGGCAGCGGGAATGACGAAAACAACAAGTAACGGAGCTAGCAACGATACGAGAGCGAGAGAGCAGATTCTGTTTTCAAAGAGACACAGAGAGAGACTTAGTGGTATACAGAAAGCGTAAGCACGAGGCTGGTACCTTGAGCTGTAGTAAGCTGTCCAAGGCAAGGAAGGTGTGGCTGAAACGGATGCAGAGTGATCGCTGGTATTGGGAGTTAGAAGGCGTTAAGGCTGGACAAGTACAGTCAGCGGGTTGCAGAACGTGCGTATGCTGGAAATTCAACGGGAACACCAGACGTAAAGCCAGGTAGTGGCGCCAAAGAGAAGAGCTGTTTGTAGTTTGGCAGAAGACGGTGGTGAGTGGTAGCAGAGAGGACTAAATAACCAGAGATGAATTCGCTCTCTTAAATTTAGTCCGAAAAAAACCATGAGGCTATCGAGGCTCTGGCAGTTTTCGGAAACGAACGCACAGAGCGTTGTCTTTGCCCATGCTTCTTTGTTTTTATTTTTTGCTTGTGTTTCTCTCCTCTCGCACATGTGCGTTGGTTTTTGTTTTTGTAATTTGCTTATGCTTATGACGTCAGACCAACGTTGCGAAGTTGGCACACCGAGCTCGTCGATGAACTTCGTTCAGTGGCTACGCACACATACATGCCAAGCCAAAATGTGATTTTGCTTTTTGTCGTCCACTGCTTTAGACCGAACACGTAAAAATCGTCAACACCGCAAATTTGCCATGCACTTGGCTGGTGCGCGCATTGCGACCAGTTTGCGGCATTAGCGATTCAGCCGTCGACACGACAAGTCTTCTGTGCGAATCTGCTGCGATTTTAAATAATAAATTTTAAAAATGACAAATATAAAGTGCATGGCTCTAGGCTCTAGGTGCCAAAAGTTTTCGAATTCCTGGAAACAAGGTGGAAAATGGTGCGAAGGCGGGCGTTGGCTCCCAACTATTAGTTTGGGTCATGTTGGACAGCCTGTACACCAGCCGTGTTTTGAATCATGGCAAAGAATGTGCTGTGTGGTTGGGTGTTCATGCACATCCCCTCCATCTTTTTTGCATGGGTTTTCCACTGATCCTCGGAAACGCGATCAGTGGGAGCTAAACTGCAATATCAAATCGTCCATGCAGAGCAACGTGCATTTGTACATCTGCAATAAGCACTTCCACCCTCAGGATGTACTTAAGACGAAAATAAAAAAAAATGCCTATCCTATTATGGGTATTGAGGGGATCCAGGGGGATCAGGAGGAGCTGCTATCTGACGTGGTCCAGGATGAAGAAGAGGCGGTAGAATTGGGTTGTGCACGATGCGAAATGTTCTGTAGGAACAAACAATACTGGATTTATAATTTTGCCCAGAAGTTTGCAACGCATTTCAGACCCCACAAACTAAATATATTCTTGATCAGGGCGACGACCTGAGTCGATTGAGCTTTGTCCGTCTGTCTGTCCGTCTGTCTGTCTTTCTGTCTGTCTGTCTGTCTTTCTGTCTGTCTGTCTGTCGAACTAGTCCCTCAGTTTTTAAGATATCGAGCTGTAATTTTGCACAGAGTCTTCTTTTTACTGCACGCTACTAATATGTCGGAACGGACCGGATCGGATGACTATATCTTATAGCTGCCACAGGAACCATCAGTCGAGTCTTAGTGCGAAATACTTTTTTGTTTTCAATGAAAACGTCCTTAAATTCGGCCATTATTGATATTATATGCTATGCTAACAATTGGCCTTGAACTCTTCCCAGAACTCCTTTTTCTCACCTCGAACTTCATACCCACCCCCGCAACCCAATTCCCACCATTTGTCGTGAATTTTCCAATCACGGAAAATCACATTCAAATTATTTTGCCTACTGTCCTTACCGTGTATTAACTCATACGGATGAAAAATAGTGATTTCTATAAAGAGTTTTTCACACCCTGGGGGCTGATTTTCCTGCATCGGAAACTGAAATCACAAATTATTTGGCATTCTATCCTTACAAACCAAGTTTCAAGTCAATGGGATGAAAAATGGGATTTTGCATGCAGAATTTTCCGGCCATTTTCCTCGTGGGCGGATTTTTCAAAACCGGGAAAACACGTGTCGAATTATTTCGCGTACTATGCTTACAAGCCGAGTTTTAAGTCAATCGGATGAAAAAAATTTTCCAATACAAACTTTTCCGGCGATTCATTAATTAACTTTTAAAACATTTCAATAATTTTCCCTTATTTCAATTCTTATAAAATAATGTGTTTGTATTATTTATACTTTTATTTTTCACCCTCCACCTCATTTTCCTATCTTGGGGAATTAATTTCGAAAATGGGAAAAAACATATATTTCGCAAACTATGCTTTCGGTCAATTCCTCAGTCAATTTCCTTTGTGTGTGAATTTACCAAAATCGGAAGCTTCCCAAATTTTATTTCAAAGTGCACGCCTAGATAAATTAAAATAAATGCGAACTCGATAACAGGTGCCATTCAACAGGCAACAGGTTGTCATTCGCTTAGGCAATAAAATGAGAAGTCACTTTGGTGAAGATTGGCAACAATGCCGACAATGACAACAATACGAATTTCTAACAAACAGTCTTGGCAACATCACATAAAAATATACAAGAGATACACAAACAGAACGAAATGACAGAGAGCGATATACATGCCCTCCCTTTCGCTTGTGTTGTAAAGTACAAATGCCACTGCACGTTGGCCTTCAGAAATACCCTAGAGGTGCATTTCCTCATCCCAGCTTACAGACGGAATAGTCACCTTGCCATGTCAATACAGCCTACATAGTACATTCACCTGCAGTAGAAGTCCGCACACCCATATTATTAGAAAGGATATACATAGTAGAAGTATATGTACATTTTCTTCCAATAATCTGTGAGTTGAACTTTGCAAATGAGTCCACCTATCACGACTAAGCGATCTTCCTCCGTCCCACGGATGCAAGGTGACAAAAGCATTCCATTAGAAGAAGACTCCTTAGACATTGATCGGACGGACAATTGTGGGCTGAATGTGAGAGAGAAGTTGTCGATTGGGACTCTTAAAGATGCGACTAGCAATCAGTCTGCGGGGGGGTTCGTTGACTTATTCTCCAACACACTCACAATACATATTTAGTAAGAATCCCTTAAGCCGATTAAATAAAGTTAGGAAGCATAAAATATAGAAAACAAGAAAATAAACGAAGATAGTGAAAGAAATCGGAAGTCAGACCTACATTTTATTAGAAAAGCTACTACGTTGAACTGTAGCTTCGCTTCTGTACCCACCCTACCTTTGATTTTCCTATAGCGGACATGTTCATGGAAAATCCCAAAATGTATTACACCACCCTTCTAACCGTTCAGCCTCAAAGGAAAAATTTTATCTTTAGAAATTAATTTCAATTTAGTTTATTCTACTAAATTATAAAACTGTTCATAATTTGCAAAAGTTATTAAACTTAACAAAAGCATTTTAATGTATCAATCATAATAGGTAACATAAGTAATATGGTTTTCAGAGCCATCCTCTTTTAAAAATAAATTCATAATAGTTTATATAAGTATATGATTATACTTAAAGAACGTCAACCATTCTTCATATAACTGGTAATCCTACTTTACTAAACGAAATTAACTACGAATGTTTGTTTACATTTACTTAAGTCTATTAACTGTGTTTTCTTTAGGTTCAATATTTTCTTTTCATTTTAATTTCTCAGATCTTAGCTAATATTTCTTTACCGTCTATTTATTTATTTTTAGTTTTTATTGTATTTCATTTAAATTTAAACAAATCTTAATCTTGGCAAATTTATGTCTAACATTTCTTTATATGTGTGAACCACGGTAATCAATTCCAATTGCATAAAATGTTCATTAGGTTGTAACCACGGTATCAATGTAACAAACGAACATGTTGATCAAAACAAACCGGGAAAGAATTTAATCTGGACTCTCTTTATCATGCGAACATTATGACATTTAGCCATAGTCTGGGCAAAAATCAGCGATGCTCTTATTTACTTTGAATTTTCTTTCATTACGCTCTTTTCCAAATACACTCTCGAAGAAAAACCAAAATAAGGTGTGGGGATGGTTATGCATTAACTTTGCTACCAATAAACAGCTGATCACTTACGACAACAAAGATCGTTGACAATTTACGTTACAAGAATTCACGAATCATCACTGCACCTTAATTTCACTTATCCTTCTTGGTTAGACATGGTGGAAAAATCAAACAAAAGTACTTTCTTTATTCAAACTCACCCATCTGTTGATCCGTTGAAGGCCTCCAAGGGTTCGATGGTATTCTCCTTTTTGCTTGGAATCGTTATTAAGAAAGTTAAATTTGAAGTTAGCACCATTTCATGTATTGTTGTGTTTGGAATCTATGCATGTATGTTTGTATAACTCTTTGCACGCCGTCGCCTTATTAGCCATAAGCAAAATGAAGTATGTATGTATGTATACCTAGCTTGCACGTAGAATTTTTGTGGTTGCATGTAGATAAGAGATCGCGATGTATTGATGTAAATTTGCTGTTGATGTTTATGCACTGTGCTTTGGGTTTTACCACACAAAAAAAAATGTACAGAAAATTTGCAAAAACAAAAAAGATGTAAAGAAAAGTTGCAAAAAAAAAATAGAATTAATTTACAAGCTTAAATCTCAGATTTCTGACGACTTTTTTGTTTTTCCTCAAAATAATGTCTGCACCGTCTCGCACTTTCACTAAACATTCACTAATTCAGCTTGCTTATGGACGTATTGAATTTTGAGCTATACATGTATGCCAATCATGCCTCTCGCCCAGATTTGTGGCGTTTGATGCCCGCTTGGAATGCTGGATCTATATGGAGACGCCGTTTGCCTGCTTTTCTTAAAGGTGCTGGATACAGTTTCTGGCTATCACACGAGCCACGCCTTTGCTGGATTAGTTTCCAATTCCCCGTGAGAATTGGGTGCCCACTGTTAGAGGAGAATTTAATTAGCTAAAGCCTTTTCCATAAGCGTTTGTTATTTTACCTGCTGGGGACTTGCTAATTCCTTTTGTCGTATTTCTTGCAATAATTTCGGTCAGATCGCTACCGAGGCCAATTTCATCCAAAGAAGGATGTTGAAAGCGTAAAAGTTTATGCTCATCGAATAGTGTAAGGCTTAATTATTCGATTGAAAAGATAATCAGCCTTTAACTGAGCAGGATGGCTGGGATTTTTGCAGATTAAAATTTGCAACCCAAGCCAAGGCAACACTTTTTCAATTTGGCACGGGAAAATAGTCAACTGTATTCCTCGGCAGCTCGAACGGAAAAGAATGACGCCATGGCATTAGACTAGCCAAAAACCTCGTTCGAGAGAGAGCGGAGAGCGAAGTGTTGTATGTTAAATTGACAGTTGGCTCTCTCAATGCAATAACTCGCAATGCAGCCTTGTGTCTGTTAAAGTCGATCGAATAGTGGTTGGTGTATTTGCTAATAGTCCGTTACAGTTTCAAAAGGATCGTTACAACTGATGATTATTTGAAATTAATTTCACAGTTTGGATCCCCTAGACAAAATAGCATTGTTGACAGGAATTGTACACTACAGTGTCTTTTCCCTATCGCATTTGTAGCCAAAACAAAACAGCACGCAGCTGTTTGTCTTTGCTGACTCCGAAAACTGCAACGCCTCGATGGCTTTATGGTTTTTTTTCTGTTAACTTAACAGTGAGAGCGATTTCATCTCTGGTTATTTAGTCCTCTCTGGTGGTAGAATCTTTTGAAGGCGCAGACAGCAGGTTAACATAGTTCTAAGTTAACAGTTAACATTTTGATTTGTTTTTGTGTGAACAGTGGTATGTTTAACAGTGCACAGTTGAGTTAACAGAAAGAGTTAACATAGAGTGTGCCAGACCCTGCTCTGGAGGAGATTGCGTTTGCGCAATGAATCCAACAATCCTAAGCTTTGTTCCACTGTGCCGTCTTGCCAATTGACGCTGCTGCCTTTTCTCCCAAATGATATGAATGCGCTTCTGTTTGTATGTATGTGTGTGTTCGTTTAATGTTTGTCTTCGTTTAGACCCAAGTGATGTGCTTGTGTGTAACATGAATTAATTGTACATTTATGTGTTTTGTCTGCCAATGATCTAAGCGCCATGCGTTTCCAGAAAAATGTGATTAGGCGAAATTTTCGCTAGTGATCGCAACAACGACAATTAGTGTGGCCAGATGGGCAAAATACCAAAATTGGTGATGGCAATGCGGTAAATTCAAATAAGACTTAAGTTAATATAACAGTAAAGATAACGTTATATAAAATAGGTTTCCGGCTCCAAGATAGAGTAAAAATTGACATTACTTTGTAACAGTTTGAGAAGCGGTTCATTGTGAACAAGTATAGCAGTCATTGAGTGTGGCCAGTTGGGCAAAGTTGGAGAAGCACTGAGTATTACTGTTTTGTATTTCATATTTGACTATTTCTTTTGATACATTGTTATATAAGTTTACAAAATGAGTAGAGACGAGATTTTGGCACTGTTAGTGGCAGATCTACGGGTTAAATTAGGTGAGCTTGAGCTGGATACGCGTGGAAGAAAGGCAGAGTTGCAGAACAGGTTGCTTGCTCACTATGGTTTCCAAGTAGTTGGTTACGAGGATGAAGATGGCGAGGACGCAGAATCATTTGCAACGGGAGCATCTGCAGCACAGCCCCCTGTGAAACAGAAACAGAGAAACGATAGACAGTTTGGCAGCATTGGGTAACAGACAAAGTGAAGCTCCAGCTATAAATAGATCGTGGTTTACCTTAAAGGATGTCGAAGGCAGTGTTTCACAGTTCTTCGGTTCAAATGTCCCAGACATTAACCAGTGGATTCTTGAATTTGAAGAGTGTGCACTTACTGTAGGGTGGAACGAGTTACAGCAGTTTATTTACGCAAAGCAGTTACTGAGTGGGGCAGCAAAGTTGTTTATACGCAGTCAGCGAAATATGCAGGATTGGGAAGCATTGAAAGAGACATTAATTGAAGAGTTTGGTGCTAAGGTATCATCAGCAGAGATACATCGTAGACTCAGTAAGCGGCAACAGAGGAAGAGTGAAACGTTGCAAGAATACCTCTACGCTCTAATGGAAATCGCAAAACCCATTGACTTAGAGAATGAGAGTCTGATAGAATATTTTGTGAATGGCATTCCAGACACTCGCGCCAATAAGGCTTTACTATATCAAGCCAGGAGCATGAGGCAGTTAAAATTAAAGATCAAGGCTTATCAGAAGATGTGTGGTCCGCCAAGGCCACCACAGAAATATGATTCGCAGTTCAATGGCAGTAAAAGTGATTCGGTAAAGGTGGGCGAAACAAGTAAGAAATGTTGCGGAGAAGGGTCACATTTTAAAAGAGATTGCCCGAAAAATGAATTCAAATGTTTCAGATGCAGTCAACCAGGACATAGAGCAGCCCAGTGCAAAGTCGAAGTGGAAGTAAAGATTAGAGCTGAAAACGGTCGTGCATTCAAGAATAAGTTTCCAATGACTTATTGACACAGGAGTAGATTTGTGTTTGTTGCGTCGCAAAGAGGTTGGCCAGTTGACAGGAAAGCAAAAATGTTTAACAGGAATCGGTTATAGTTAAATCGTTACTTTTGGTGGTATAACTATTCCTGTGCAAATCGATGGTATCGAAATGAATATCGTATTTCATGTTATAGCAGATGAGGACATGAAGTTTAATGCGATATTAGGCAGAACAATTCTTGAAAACGTCGATATGAGAGTGACAAAAGGTGGAACAGAGTTTGTGAGCAGAACAGGGGGCAAAGATTGCCAAAAAGAGCTAGGTTCGTGCTCTGATCTACTTAAAGAGATTGGAAGTTTGTGTATGCTGAGCTCAGAACAGCGTGAAGATAATGTGGACATTGTTTTGTCAAGTCGCCTGTAGAAATGAAAATAGTTGTGATATACCAGTTTATCAGCATCCAAGACTTTTGGCGCTCAGTGAGCTGAAAATAGTAGATGATCAAGTCGAAGTGCTTGCGGTTATTGGGGCTTTGACAAAGTGGCGGGTTTTTGTCTTGGGGACGAAGTTTATAATCATAACTGATTGCAAAGCGTTCGCTATGACGATGAAGAAGAAAGAGGTACCGTTAAGAGTTGCGATATGGGCAATGTTTTTACAGGATTTTCAATTTGAAATTGAACATCGATCAGGAACTAAGATGAGACACGTTGATGCATTGAGCCGAGTCTCATGTTTCGTTTTGACAGAGAGTGTCATGCATAGGTTAAAAGAGGCACAAATGGCCGATGATTGGACGAAAGCTATAAGAAGTCTGGTAGAAGACAAAGGGTACGAAAACTACTACATTTCAAACCAAGTTTTGTTTAAAGACCCAGATCGAGAATTGATTGTCGTGCCAGTTCAAATGGAGACTGAAATCATACAAATTGCGCACAAACAGGGACATTTTTCGTGTAAGAAAACTCAAGACTTAGTCGAGAAATCGTATTTTATCCCAAAGTTAAAAGACCAAGTGGCTAGAGACGTGGCAAGTTGTATAGAGTGCATTTTGGTGAACCCAAAGGCCGGTAAGCAGGAAGGGTATCTTACGTCGATTGATAAGGGTGATAAACCGTTAGTTACATATCATATTGACCATGTGCGGCCGATGGAGATTAGTACATTTTGGTAATCGTTGACGAAGAGGTTATTTACTGTTTGGAAAGGCAGGCTATTGATTTTGGTAATCCGTGCAGAATTGTGTCAGATAGAGGAGCAGCTTTTACAGCCAATTCGTTCATTGAGTATTGTAAGAAGGAGAATATACAGCATTTGATGATCACTACAGGAGTACCCCGTGGCAACGGACAAGTTGAGCGAATGCATAAGATTGTAGTCCCTATGTTGTCAAAAATGAGTATGGAAAATCCAGGTTCTGTACTACTCTGTAATACTCTGATCAACAATGTCGAGCCGAGAATGCATTGTCAGGATGTTTCGGAATTCAAAGAGCTATTACAGCAATCATTGGTTGACGAACTGGATGAAGAGCGTGAACAAAAGCGAAGAGAGGCAAGGGAAAATATAAGAGTTTTGCAAGAGGAGAATCGAAATCTTTTGACTGGAAAAGAAAGGTAGAAAAGCAGTACTAGATAAACGATTTAGTAGCGATTAAGCGTACTCAGTACGGAGTCGGACTTAAGCTTAAGGGAAAGTATCTAGGGCCGTACAAAGTGGTGAAAATACACAAGCAATGACACAAGGTATGACGTAGAGAAGGTAGGTGATTCAGAAGGACCTAATAAGACGTCAACCGTGGCAGAGTTTATGAAGGAGTTCGGGACGAATCCTGCGTCAGGAGGGCCGAATGCAGGAATCCGCGAAGAGCCAAGAGAGCCAGGAGAGCAAGCAACCCAGAGAGCGACACGAAGTGGCCGTGGCTATTGAGCTTTGGTATGCAAAGAGGGTGGGTTGAACTTTGTAGTGGGTGTGCCCAAACAAATCCTACCGTTTATGCACATTTACTAGACAGGCAATCGGGGGGAAATTTATCGAACAGATCGAAGATCAACCCTGCGCGCTGTCAAAGTCCCGATAGTCATCGTTTCCTGTGTTCTCTTTTCTATTCACTGCTGGCCAAGAAAGGTGTGAAAATTTTAAAGCTTCGATTAAATCAAGCCATTCTGTGAATTTAAAGTGAAATAAAGCCAATTCTGATATAAGAAACCTGTGCCAAGAGTATTACTAGTATTATTTCGCTGATTGTTTGCCGAATTTTCGAGTTAAAGGTACGTGACCAATAACTTGGGAAATCGTGTCTTATAAATTTCTTGATTTAGGCCTTGGTGCATCTCCATCGTGTGCGGCGGCCACCATTGACCCCTGGTCGACGCTGTTGCTAACGCAGAGCGTGTGGTGGCAGCCAAATCTCAAGTGGTACGGTTCCGTGGACTCCAGCCACACAGCGCTGCTAACACCTGGGTTCTTCTTCTTCTTGCCCTTGTCTTGGGCGATACCAGTGTTGCCCGATTATATTGCTGTGTTCTTGTGGTAGACCCTGGCCTGCTGCCAATTAGTAGCGTTTTGCGTCATGCAGCCACGCCTACGAATTTACGTGCGCCTCTACTCAAACATCGGTTGTCGCAGCCAGAAGTGGATTACGCTCTGGGAATTCTACGTCCATCAGGTTGGCCGTGGTCAATCCTAACGCTCAACGTGCACCTATACATGTTAATCGGACGAGTTAGCAGACACACAGTACACACCAGTCCCTAGCCTCGTGACGTCACGTTTTCACCCTGTTACATACTCGCCACTGGAGTGGTCTAATGTTACACTGTACTGCAAGTTGGTACACTCTACACTACACTGCTCAACACGTTGGTCTATACGACACTATCTAGTAGCAGAACTTTGGACATTCAACTTTACCCTCTTTCTACCATATTCTTAAATATATCTATAGTAGCAGATAAGTAGGATTAATCATTTCATTATTTAACTCATTCTTGGTATGGTATGTATGCAAAATACTAGCTGTTATTTTACCTAATTCCCTTTAAGTTCATACAGCACACATCCGTCTTCAGGCCTGTCGACTATGATGAAACATGCAGCTGCTTTGTAAGTAAGTACGGCATAGCCGCGCACTGAGAACTGTGAGTTATAGCCTATTTCCACTGGCTTCATTTCTTATCATTTTCATTTCTAAAAATGATGCTGTTTCCATTGACAAATCTTCATCATTTTGATATTCGCAATGCCACGTTGACAAAAACAGCTGAATGGCTTGATTTAAACAACAGGCGCCACTTTCAAACTCACGGGGAGTTTTTGCAATATTTACCCAAAAAAAAGACATACCCGGCAGAAAAGCAATTACCCTGGGCGAACGCATTGTTAACGCCGTGAATTATCAGCAGAAAGCTAAATAGACAACTTTTTTTGACTATTTTATATTTTAAACAAAACTGCGCCTACTTTTTAAATTCATATCAACAGTTTATTGGTGATGACACTTTCTATTTTCAGAGAGTAACGAGTAGTGACAGAGAGTAGCGAGTACTTTTTAAAAAAATACTGATTTCCTTCGTGGGGAATGTCATCATTTTTGAGAAATGATAGAAATGAAGGGCAAAATGCAACAACAATTTGTATGGAAGAAATGATATCATTTTCTTCATTTCTTGTCATTTCAAGAAATGAAGCTTCATTTCTTTGGTGGAAATAGGCTATTAAATAAATCCTATATATATAACAGCTAATAGTTCCATTCAACATCATACATATACATAGTTGAAGAAAGAAACTTGCCTATACTTTATATCAGTACCTAAGCCTTAACGTTGAATTTTGAAGTTTAATTTGTGTTTTTATAACTTTTATATATAAGCTGTTCTCGCCTTGAAATGTATAGAGACAGCTTTAGTATTAACGATATGTTAATACTACCTCAGTGTATTTTTATAACACAAGGGATTTTCTTTATTCGATAACGATTATGAATTATAAAGTAAAATGAATTAAAGTTACTTTTAATGGGCACCTGAAGTAAATGTTGTTGCATCGGTATCGGGTAAAGGCTAATAGCTGAATATATCTTTACAGGTTGGGCGGGTATAAGAAGAAGAACATCACCACCTTAGTTCTTCAACATAAGTATAGTGTTCATGTCTTATCTTAGTATAACCTCTTGGTATAACCGTTTGGTTGTTCCCTCATCCTTATCTAACTCTGTCTACTATCTTTTATTATGTGACACGACAGCTCACTAGTTGGCAAAAGACCCACCCCACTTTCCCTGAGCACAGTCGACTCCGTAGGCAGAGTACGCCTCCAGTTTGCTGCACACTTGATCGTGTTCGTTACAACTTAGAGAGGTAGTCGGTGCCGGAATCTCGTAGGCTACACACGTTTTTCGCTATGAACAATTAAACTCACTAAAGTTAATACACACACACACTATTGTATAAGTTATAAGTTTATCCACATTATATTAATAAATAATCATCATAATAAAATCATCGTCGTCTCTGGACTTATTTGCTTCACGGCAGAAACCCAGGGGCCACAATTTTGAGGGCTCGTTCGGAAATGAACTTATGTACTTAATAAAACTATACAAAAGAAAAACTGTGTTGTGTGCAAGAATTGCGTTAAATGTGTGGAGTGGTGGAATTTGTTAAAATCATTAAATTGTATTAACATTTGGAGCAGCAGAATAAGACAGTGTTAATGGGCAAACAATGGGCAACAAGGCTATTGTGCGTCGAATAGAAGTTTCTAGAAATTACAAGAAATTGTGAAATAAAAGACAAGCGGAGGCAGCGAGAAACCGATTCAGAGGAGGCAGCGGAAATGACGAAAACAACAAGTAACGGAGCTAGCAACGATACGAGAGCGAGAGAGCAGATTCTGTTTTCAAAGAGACACAGAGAGAGACTTGGTGGTATACAAAAAGCGTAAGCACGAGGCTGGTACCAGAGAGGACTAAATAACCAGAGATGAATTCGCTCTCTTAAATTTAGTCCGAAAAAAACCATGAGGCTATCGAGGCTCTGGCAGTTTTCGGAAACGAACGCACAGAGCGTTGTCTTTGCCCATGCTTCTTTGTTTTTATTTTTTGCTTGTGTTTCTCTCCTCTCGCACATGTGCGTTGGTTTTTGTTTTTGTAATTTGCTTATGCTTATGACGTCAGACCAACGTTGCGAAGTTGGCACACCGAGCTCGTCGATGAACTTCGTTCAGTGGCTACGCACACATACATGCCAAGCCAAAATGTGATTTTGCTTTTTGTCGTCCACTGCTTTAGACCGAACACGTAAAAATCGTCAACACCGCAAATTTGCCATGCACTTGGCTGGTGCGCGCATTGCGACCAGTTTGCGGCATTAGCGATTCAGCCGTCGACACGACAAGTCTTCTGTGCGAATCTGCTGCGATTTTAAATAATAAATTTTAAAAATGACAAATATAAAGTGCATGGCTCTAGGCTCTAGGTGCCAAAAGTTTTCGAATTCCTGGAAACAAGGTGGAAAATGGTGCGAAGGCGGGCGTTGGCTCCCAACTATTAGTTTGGGTCATGTTGGACAGCCTGTACACCAGCCGTGTTTTGAATCATGGCAAAGAATGTGCTGTGTGGTTGGGTGTTCATGCACATCCCCTCCATCTTTTTTGCATGGGTTTTCCACTGATCCTCGGAAACGCGATCAGTGGGAGCTAAACTGCAATATCAAATCGTCCATGCAGAGCAACGTGCATTTGTACATCTGCAATAAGCACTTCCACCCTCAGGATGTACTTAAGACGAAAATAAAAAAAAATGCCTATCCTATTATGGGTATTGAGGGGATCCAGGGGGATCAGGAGGAGCTGCTATCTGACGTGGTCCAGGATGAAGAAGAGGCGGTAGAATTGGGTTGTGCACGATGCGAAATGTTCTGTAGGAACAAACAATACTGGATTTATAATTTTGCCCAGAAGTTTGCAACGCATTTCAGACCCCACAAACTAAATATATTCTTGATCAGGGCGACGACCTGAGTCGATTGAGCTTTGTCCGTCTGTCTGTCCGTCTGTCTGTCTTTCTGTCTGTCTGTCTGTCTTTCTGTCTGTCTGTCTGTCGAACTAGTCCCTCAGTTTTTAAGATATCGAGCTGTAATTTTGCACAGAGTCTTCTTTTTACTGCACGCTACTAATATGTCGGAACGGACCGGATCGGATGACTATATCTTATAGCTGCCACAGGAACCATCAGTCGAGTCTTAGTGCGAAATACTTTTTTGTTTTCAATGAAAACGTCCTTAAACTCGGCCATTATTGATATTATATGCTATGCTAACAATTGGCCTTGAACTCTTCCCAGAACTCCTTTTTCTCACCTCGAACTTCATACCCACCCCCGCAACCCAATTCCCACCATTTGTCGTGAATTTTCCAATCACGGAAAATCACATTCAAATTATTTTGCCTACTGTCCTTACCGTGTATTAACTCATACGGATGAAAAATAGTGATTTCTATAAAGAGTTTTTCACACCCTGGGGGCTGATTTTCCTGCATCGGAAACTGAAATCACAAATTATTTGGCATTCTATCCTTACAAACCAAGTTTCAAGTCAATGGGATGAAAAATGGGATTTTGCATGCAGAATTTTCCGGCCATTTTCCTCGTGGGCGGATTTTTCAAAACCGGGAAAACACGTGTCGAATTATTTCGCGTACTATGCTTACAAGCCGAGTTTTAAGTCAATCGGATGAAAAAAATTTTCCAATACAAACTTTTCCGGCGATTCATTAATTAACTTTTAAAACATTTCAATAATTTTCCCTTATTTCAATTCTTATAAAATAATGTGTTTGTATTATTTATACTTTTATTTTTCACCCTCCACCTCATTTTCCTATCTTGGGGAATTAATTTCGAAAATGGGAAAAAACATATATTTCGCAAACTATGCTTTCGGTCAATTCCTCAGTCAATTTCCTTTGTGTGTGAATTTACCAAAATCGGAAGCTTCCCAAATTTTATTTCAAAGTGCACGCCTAGATAAATTAAAATAAATGCGAACTCGATAACAGGTGCCATTCAACAGGCAACAGGTTGTCATTCGCTTAGGCAATAAAATGAGAAGTCACTTTGGTGAAGATTGGCAACAATGCCGACAATGACAACAATACGAATTTCTAACAAACAGTCTTGGCAACATCACATAAAAATATACAAGAGATACACAAACAGAACGAAATGACAGAGAGCGATATACATGCCCTCCTTTTCGCTTGTGTTGTAAAGTACAAATGCCACTGCACGTTGGCCTTCAGAAATACCCTAGAGGTGCATTTCCTCATCCCAGCTTACAGACGGAATAGTTACCTTGCCATGTCAATACAGCCTACATAGTACATTCACCTGCAGTAGAAGTCCGCACACCCATATTATTAGAAAAGTTTCTGGCTATCACACGAGCCACGCCTTTGCTGGATTAGTTTCCAATTCCCCGTGAGAATTGGGTGCCCACTGTTAGAGGAGAATTTAATTAGCTAAAGCCTTTTCCATAAGCGTTTGTTATTTTACCTGCTGGGGACTTGCTAATTCCTTTTGTCGTATTTCTTGCAATAATTTCGGTCAGATCGCTACCGAGGCCAATTTCATCCAAAGAAGGATGTTGAAAGCGTAAAAGTTTATGCTCATCGAATAGTGTAAGGCTTAATTATTCGATTGAAAAGATAATCAGCCTTTAACTGAGCAGGATGGCTGGGATTTTTGCAGATTAAAATTTGCAACCCAAGCCAAGGCAACACTTTTTCAATTTGGCACGGGAAAATAGTCAACTGTATTCCTCGGCAGCTCGAACGGAAAAGAATGACGCCATGGCATTAGACTAGCCAAAAACCTCGTTCGAGAGAGAGCGGAGAGCGAAGTGTTGTATGTTAAATTGACAGTTGGCTCTCTCAATGCAATAACTCGCAATGCAGCCTTGTGTCTGTTAAAGTCGATCGAATAGTGGTTGGTGTATTTGCTAATAGTCCGTTACAGTTTCAAAAGGATCGTTACAACTGATGATTATTTGAAATTAATTTCACAGTTTGGATCCCCTAGACAAAATAGCATTGTTGACAGGAATTGTACACTACAGTGTCTTTTCCCTATCGCATTTGTAGCCAAAACAAAACAGCACGCAGCTGTTTGTCTTTGCTGACTCCGAAAACTGCAACGCCTCGATGGCTTTATGGTTTTTTTTCTGTTAACTTAACAGTGAGAGCGATTTCATCTCTGGTTATTTAGTCCTCTCTGGTGGTAGAATCTTTTGAAGGCGGAGACAGCAGGTTAACATAGTTCTAAGTTAACAGTTAACATTTTGATTTGTTTTTGTGTGAACAGTGGTATGTTTAACAGTGCACAGTTGAGTTAACAGAAAGAGTTAACATAGAGTGTGCCAGACCCTGCTCTGGAGGAGATTGCGTTTGCGCAATGAATCCAACAATCCTAAGCTTTGTTCCACTGTGCCGTCTTGCCAATTGACGCTGCTGCCTTTTCTCCCAAATGATATGAATGCGCTTCTGTTTGTATGTATGTGTGTGTTCGTTTAATGTTTGTCTTCGTTTAGACCCAAGTGATGTGCTTGTGTGTAACATGAATTAATTGTACATTTATGTGTTTTGTCTGCCAATGATCTAAGCGCCATGCGTTTCCAGAAAAATGTGATTAGGCGAAATTTTCGCTAGTGATCGCAACAACGACAATTAGTGTGGCCAGATGGGCAAAATACCAAAATTGGTGATGGCAATGCGGTAAATTCAAATAAGACTTAAGTTAATATAACAGTAAAGATAACGTTATATAAAATAGGTTTCCGGCTCCAAGATAGAGTAAAAATTGACATTACTTTGTAACAGTTTGAGAAGCGGTTCATTGTGAACAAGTATAGCAGTCATTGAGTGTGGCCAGTTGGGCAAAGTTGGAGAAGCACTGAGTATTACTGTTTTGTATTTCATATTTGACTATTTCTTTTGATACATTGTTATATAAGTTTACAAAATGAGTAGAGACGAGATTTTGGCACTGTTAGTGGCAGATCTACGGGTTAAATTAGGTGAGCTTGAGCTGGATACGCGTGGAAGAAAGGCAGAGTTGCAGAACAGGTTGCTTGCTCACTATGGTTTCCAAGTAGTTGGTTACGAGGATGAAGATGGCGAGGACGCAGAATCATTTGCAACGGGAGCATCTGCAGCACAGCCCCCTGTGAAACAGAAACAGAGAAACGATAGACAGTTTGGCAGCATTGGGTAACAGACAAAGTGAAGCTCCAGCTATAAATAGATCGTGGTTTACCTTAAAGGATGTCGAAGGCAGTGTTTCACAGTTCTTCGGTTCAAATGTCCCAGACATTAACCAGTGGATTCTTGAATTTGAAGAGTGTGCACTTACTGTAGGGTGGAACGAGTTACAGCAGTTTATTTACGCAAAGCAGTTACTGAGTGGGGCAGCAAAGTTGTTTATACGCAGTCAGCGAAATATGCAGGATTGGGAAGCATTGAAAGAGACATTAATTGAAGAGTTTGGTGCTAAGGTATCATCAGCAGAGATACATCGTAGACTCAGTAAGCGGCAACAGAGGAAGAGTGAAACGTTGCAAGAATACCTCTACGCTCTAATGGAAATCGCAAAACCCATTGACTTAGAGAATGAGAGTCTGATAGAATATTTTGTGAATGGCATTCCAGACACTCGCGCCAATAAGGCTTTACTATATCAAGCCAGGAGCATGAGGCAGTTAAAATTAAAGATCAAGGCTTATCAGAAGATGTGTGGTCCGCCAAGGCCACCACAGAAATATGATTCGCAGTTCAATGGCAGTAAAAGTGATTCGGTAAAGGTGGGCGAAACAAGTAAGAAATGTTGCGGAGAAGGGTCACATTTTAAAAGAGATTGCCCGAAAAATGAATTCAAATGTTTCAGATGCAGTCAACCAGGACATAGAGCAGCCCAGTGCAAAGTCGAAGTGGAAGTAAAGATTAGAGCTGAAAACGGTCGTGCATTCAAGAATAAGTTTCCAATGACTTATTGACACAGGAGTAGATTTGTGTTTGTTGCGTCGCAAAGAGGTTGGCCAGTTGACAGGAAAGCGAAAATGTTTAACAGGAATCGGTTATAGTTAAATCGTTACTTTTGGTGGTATAACTATTCCTGTGCAAATCGATGGTATCGAAATGAATATCGTATTTCATGTTATAGCAGATGAGGACATGAAGTTTAATGCGATATTAGGCAGAACAATTCTTGAAAACGTCGATATGAGAGTCACAAAAGGTGGAACAGAGTTTGTGAGCAGAACAGGGGGCAAAGATTGCCAAAAAGAGCTAGGTTCGTGCTCTGATCTACTTAAAGAGATTGGAAGTTTGTGTATGCTGAGCTCAGAACAGCGTGAAGATAATGTGGACATTGTTTTGTCAAGTCGCCTGTAGAAATGAAAATAGTTGTGATATACCAGTTTATCAGCATCCAAGACTTTTGGCGCTCAGTGAGCTGAAAATAGTAGATGATCAAGTCGAAGTGCTTGCGGTTATTGGGGCTTTGACAAAGTGGCGGGTTTTTGTCTTGGGGACGAGATTATAAAATCATAACTGATTGCAAAGCGTTCGCTATGACGATGAAGAAGAAAGAGGTACCGTTAAGAGTTGCGATATGGGCAATGTTTTTACAGGATTTTCAATTTGAAATTGAACATCGATCAGGAACTAAGATGAGACACGTTGATGCATTGAGCCGAGTCTCATGTTTCGTTTTGACAGAGAGTGTCATGCATAGGTTAAAAGAGGCACAAATGGCCGATGATTGGACGAAAGCTATAAGAAGTCTGGTAGAAGACAAAGGGTACGAAAACTACTACATTTCAAACCAAGTTTTGTTTAAAGACCCAGATCGAGAATTGATTGTCGTGCCAGTTCAAATGGAGACTGAAATCATACAAATTGCGCACAAACAGGGACATTTTTCGTGTAAGAAAACTCAAGACTTAGTCGAGAAATCGTATTTTATCCCAAAGTTAAAAGACCAAGTGGCTAGAGACGTGGCAAGTTGTATAGAGTGCATTTTGGTGAACCCAAAGGCCGGTAAGCAGGAAGGGTATCTTACGTCGATTGATAAGGGTGATAAACCGTTAGTTACATATCATATTGACCATGTGCGGCCGATGGAGATTAGTACATTTTGGTAATCGTTGACGAAGAGGTTATTTACTGTTTGGAAAGGCAGGCTATTGATTTTGGTAATCCGTGCAGAATTGTGTCAGATAGAGGAGCAGCTTTTACAGCCAATTCGTTCATTGAGTATTGTAAGAAGGAGAATATACAGCATTTGATGATCACTACAGGAGTACCCCGTGGCAACGGACAAGTTGAGCGAATGCATAAGATTGTAGTCCCTATGTTGTCAAAAATGAGTATGGAAAATCCAGGTTCTGTACTACTCTGTAATACTCTGATCAACAATGTCGAGCCGAGAATGCATTGTCAGGATGTTTCGGAATTCAAAGAGCTATTACAGCAATCATTGGTTGACGAACTGGATGAAGAGCGTGAACAAAAGCGAAGAGAGGCAAGGGAAAATATAAGAGTTTTGCAAGAGGAGAATCGAAATCTTTTGACTGGAAAAGAAAGGTAGAAAAGCAGTACTAGATAAACGATTTAGTAGCGATTAAGCGTACTCAGTACGGAGTCGGACTTAAGCTTAAGGGAAAGTATCTAGGGCCGTACAAAGTGGTGAAAATACACAAGCAATGACACAAGGTATGACGTAGAGAAGGTAGGTGATTCAGAAGGACCTAATAAGACGTCAACCGTGGCAGAGTTTTTGAAGGAGTTCGGGACGAATCCTGCGTCAGGAGGGCCGAATGCAGGAATCCGCGAAGAGCCAAGAGAGCCAGGAGAGCAAGCAACCCAGAGAGCGACACGAAGTGGCCGTGGCTATTGAGCTTTGGTATGCAAAGAGGGTGGGTTGAACTTTGTAGTGGGTGTGCCCAAACAAATCCTACCGTTTATGCACATTTACTAGACAGGCAATCGGGGGGAAATTTATCGAACAGATCGAAGATCAACCCTGCGCGCTGTCAAAGTCCCGATAGTCATCGTTTCCTGTGTTCTCTTTTCTATTCACTGCTGGCCAAGAAAGGTGTGAAAATTTTAAGCTTCGATTAAATCAAGCCATTCTGTGAATTTAAAGTGAAATAAAGCCAATTCTGATATAAGAAACCTGTGCCAAGAGTATTACTAGTATTATTTCGCTGATTGTTTGCCGAATTTTCGAGTTAAAGGTACGTGACCAATAACTTGGGAAATCGTGTCTTATAAATTTCTTGATTTAGGCCTTGGTGCATCTCCATCGTGTGCGGCGGCCACCATTGACCCCTGGTCGACGCTGTTGCTAACGCAGAGCGTGTGGTGGCAGCCAAATCTCAAGTGGTACGGTTCCGTGGACTCCAGCCACACAGCGCTGCTAACACCTGGGTTCTTCTTCTTCTTGCCCTTGTCTTGGGCGATACCAGTGTTGCCCGATTATATTGCTGTGTTCTTGTGGTAGACCCTGGCCTGCTGCCAATTAGTAGCGTTTTGCGTCATGCAGCCACGCCTACGAATTTACGTGCGCCTCTACTCAAACATCGGTTGTCGCAGCCAGAAGTGGATTACGCTCTGGGAATTCTACGTCCATCAGGTTGGCCGTGGTCAATCCTAACGCTCAACGTGCACCTATACATGTTAATCGGACGAGTTAGCAGACACACAGTACACACCAGTCCCTAGCCTCGTGACGTCACGTTTTCACCCTGTTACATACTCGCCACTGGAGTGGTCTAATGTTACACTGTACTGCAAGTTGGTACACTCTACACTACACTGCTCAACACGTTGGTCTATACGACACTATCTAGTAGCAGAACTTTGGACATTCAACTTTACCCTCTTTCTACCATATTCTTAAATATATCTATAGTAGCAGATAAGTAGGATTAATCATTTCATTATTTAACTCATTCTTGGTATGGTATGTATGCAAAATACTAGCTGTTATTTTACCTAATTCCCTTTAAGTTCATACAGCACACATCCGTCTTCAGGCCTGTCGACTATGATGAAACATGCAGCTGCTTTGTAAGTAAGTACGGCATAGCCGCGCACTGAGAACTGTGAGTTATAGCCTATTTCCACTGGCTTCATTTCTTATCATTTTCATTTCTAAAAATGATGCTGTTTCCATTGACAAATCTTCATCATTTTGATATTCGCAATGCCACGTTGACAAAAACAGCTGAATGGCTTGATTTAAACAACAGGCGCCACTTTCAAACTCACGGGGAGTTTTTGCAATATTTACCCAAAAAAAAGACATACCCGGCAGAAAAGCAATTACCCTGGGCGAACGCATTGTTAACGCCGTGAATTATCAGCAGAAAGCTAAATAGACAACTTTTTTTGACTATTTTATATTTTAAACAAAACTGCGCCTACTTTTTAAATTCATATCAACAGTTTATTGGTGATGACACTTTCTATTTTCAGAGAGTAACGAGTAGTGACAGAGAGTAGCGAGTACTTTTTAAAAAAATACTGATTTCCTTCGTGGGGAATGTCATCATTTTTGAGAAATGATAGAAATGAAGGGCAAAATGCAACAACAATTTGTATGGAAGAAATGATATCATTTTCTTCATTTCTTGTCATTTCAAGAAATGAAGCTTCATTTCTTTGGTGGAAATAGGCTATTAAATAAATCCTATATATATAACAGCTAATAGTTCCATTCAACATCATACATATACATAGTTGAAGAAAGAAACTTGCCTATACTTTATATCAGTACCTAAGCCTTAACGTTGAATTTTGAAGTTTAATTTGTGTTTTTATAACTTTTATATATAAGCTGTTCTCGCCTTGAAATGTATAGAGACAGCTTTAGTATTAACGATATGTTAATACTACCTCAGTGTATTTTTATAACACAAGGGATTTTCTTTATTCGATAACGATTATGAATTATAAAGTAAAATGAATTAAAGTTACTTTTAATGGGCACCTGAAGTAAATGTTGTTGCATCGGTATCGGGTAAAGGCTAATAGCTGAATATATCTTTACAGGTTGGGCGGGTATAAGAAGAAGAACATCACCACCTTAGTTCTTCAACATAAGTATAGTGTTCATGTCTTATCTTAGTATAACCTCTTGGTATAACCGTTTGGTTGTTCCCTCATCCTTATCTAACTCTGTCTACTATCTTTTATTATGTGACACGACAGCTCACTAGTTGGCAAAAGACCCACCCCACTTTCCCTGAGCACAGTCGACTCCGTAGGCAGAGTACGCCTCCAGTTTGCTGCACACTTGATCGTGTTCGTTACAACTTAGAGAGGTAGTCGGTGCCGGAATCTCGTAGGCTACACACGTTTTTCGCTATGAACAATTAAACTCACTAAAGTTAATACACACACACACTATTGTATAAGTTATAAGTTTATCCACATTATATTAATAAATAATCATCATAATAAAATCATCGTCGTCTCTGGACTTATTTGCTTCACGGCAGAAACCCAGGGGCCACAATTTTGAGGGCTCGTTCGGAAATGAACTTATGTACTTAATAAAACTATACAAAAGAAAAACTGTGTTGTGTGCAAGAATTGCGTTAAATGTGTGGAGTGGTGGAATTTGTTAAAATCATTAAATTGTATTAACATTTGGAGCAGCAGAATAAGACAGTGTTAATGGGCAAACAATGGGCAACAAGGCTATTGTGCGTCGAATAGAAGTTTCTAGAAATTACAAGAAATTGTGAAATAAAAGACAAGCGGAGGCAGCGAGAAACCGATTCAGAGGAGGCAGCGGAAATGACGAAAACAACAAGTAACGGAGCTAGCAACGATACGAGAGCGAGAGAGCAGATTCTGTTTTCAAAGAGACACAGAGAGAGACTTGGTGGTATACAAAAAGCGTAAGCACGAGGCTGGTACCAGAGAGGACTAAATAACCAGAGATGAATTCGCTCTCTTAAATTTAGTCCGAAAAAAACCATGAGGCTATCGAGGCTCTGGCAGTTTTCGGAAACGAACGCACAGAGCGTTGTCTTTGCCCATGCTTCTTTGTTTTTATTTTTTGCTTGTGTTTCTCTCCTCTCGCACATGTGCGTTGGTTTTTGTTTTTGTAATTTGCTTATGCTTATGACGTCAGACCAACGTTGCGAAGTTGGCACACCGAGCTCGTCGATGAACTTCGTTCAGTGGCTACGCACACATACATGCCAAGCCAAAATGTGATTTTGCTTTTTGTCGTCCACTGCTTTAGACCGAACACGTAAAAATCGTCAACACCGCAAATTTGCCATGCACTTGGCTGGTGCGCGCATTGCGACCAGTTTGCGGCATTAGCGATTCAGCCGTCGACACGACAAGTCTTCTGTGCGAATCTGCTGCGATTTTAAATAATAAATTTTAAAAATGACAAATATAAAGTGCATGGCTCTAGGCTCTAGGTGCCAAAAGTTTTCGAATTCCTGGAAACAAGGTGGAAAATGGTGCGAAGGCGGGCGTTGGCTCCCAACTATTAGTTTGGGTCATGTTGGACAGCCTGTACACCAGCCGTGTTTTGAATCATGGCAAAGAATGTGCTGTGTGGTTGGGTGTTCATGCACATCCCCTCCATCTTTTTTGCATGGGTTTTCCACTGATCCTCGGAAACGCGATCAGTGGGAGCTAAACTGCAATATCAAATCGTCCATGCAGAGCAACGTGCATTTGTACATCTGCAATAAGCACTTCCACCCTCAGGATGTACTTAAGACGAAAATAAAAAAAAATGCCTATCCTATTATGGGTATTGAGGGGATCCAGGGGGATCAGGAGGAGCTGCTATCTGACGTGGTCCAGGATGAAGAAGAGGCGGTAGAATTGGGTTGTGCACGATGCGAAATGTTCTGTAGGAACAAACAATACTGGATTTATAATTTTGCCCAGAAGTTTGCAACGCATTTCAGACCCCACAAACTAAATATATTCTTGATCAGGGCGACGACCTGAGTCGATTGAGCTTTGTCCGTCTGTCTGTCCGTCTGTCTGTCTTTCTGTCTGTCTGTCTGTCTTTCTGTCTGTCTGTCTGTCGAACTAGTCCCTCAGTTTTTAAGATATCGAGCTGTAATTTTGCACAGAGTCTTCTTTTTACTGCACGCTACTAATATGTCGGAACGGACCGGATCGGATGACTATATCTTATAGCTGCCACAGGAACCATCAGTCGAGTCTTAGTGCGAAATACTTTTTTGTTTTCAATGAAAACGTCCTTAAACTCGGCCATTATTGATATTATATGCTATGCTAACAATTGGCCTTGAACTCTTCCCAGAACTCCTTTTTCTCACCTCGAACTTCATACCCACCCCCGCAACCCAATTCCCACCATTTGTCGTGAATTTTCCAATCACGGAAAATCACATTCAAATTATTTTGCCTACTGTCCTTACCGTGTATTAACTCATACGGATGAAAAATAGTGATTTCTATAAAGAGTTTTTCACACCCTGGGGGCTGATTTTCCTGCATCGGAAACTGAAATCACAAATTATTTGGCATTCTATCCTTACAAACCAAGTTTCAAGTCAATGGGATGAAAAATGGGATTTTGCATGCAGAATTTTCCGGCCATTTTCCTCGTGGGCGGATTTTTCAAAACCGGGAAAACACGTGTCGAATTATTTCGCGTACTATGCTTACAAGCCGAGTTTTAAGTCAATCGGATGAAAAAAATTTTCCAATACAAACTTTTCCGGCGATTCATTAATTAACTTTTAAAACATTTCAATAATTTTCCCTTATTTCAATTCTTATAAAATAATGTGTTTGTATTATTTATACTTTTATTTTTCACCCTCCACCTCATTTTCCTATCTTGGGGAATTAATTTCGAAAATGGGAAAAAACATATATTTCGCAAACTATGCTTTCGGTCAATTCCTCAGTCAATTTCCTTTGTGTGTGAATTTACCAAAATCGGAAGCTTCCCAAATTTTATTTCAAAGTGCACGCCTAGATAAATTAAAATAAATGCGAACTCGATAACAGGTGCCATTCAACAGGCAACAGGTTGTCATTCGCTTAGGCAATAAAATGAGAAGTCACTTTGGTGAAGATTGGCAACAATGCCGACAATGACAACAATACGAATTTCTAACAAACAGTCTTGGCAACATCACATAAAAATATACAAGAGATACACAAACAGAACGAAATGACAGAGAGCGATATACATGCCCTCCCTTTCGCTTGTGTTGTAAAGTACAAATGCCACTGCACGTTGGCCTTCAGAAATACCCTAGAGGTGCATTTCCTCATCCCAGCTTACAGACGGAATAGTTACCTTGCCATGTCAATACAGCCTACATAGTACATTCACCTGCAGTAGAAGTCCGCACACCCATATTATTAGAAAGGATATACATAGTAGAAGTATATGTACATTTTCTTCCAATAATCTGTGAGTTGAACTTTGCAAATGAGTCCACCTATCACGACTAAGCGATCTTCCTCCGTCCCACGGATGCAAGGTGACAAAAGCATTCCATTAGAAGAAGACTCCTTAGACATTGATCGGACGGACAATTGTGGGCTGAATGTGAGAGAGAAGTTGTCGATTGGGACTCTTAAAGATGCGACTAGCAATCAGTCTGCGGGGGGGTTCGTTGACTTATTCTCCAACACACTCACAATACATATTTAGTAAGAATCCCTTAAGCCGATTAAATAAAGTTAGGAAGCATAAAATATAGAAAACAAGAAAATAAACGAAGATAGTGAAAGAAATCGGAAGTCAGACCTACATTTTATTAGAAAAGCTACTACGTTGAACTGTAGCTTCGCTTCTGTACCCACCCTACCTTTGATTTTCCTATAGCGGACATGTTCATGGAAAATCCCAAAATGTATTACACCACCCTTCTAACCGTTCAGCCTCAAAGGAAAAATTTTATCTTTAGAAATTAATTTCAATTTAGTTTATTCTACTAAATTATAAAACTGTTCATAATTTGCAAAAGTTATTAAACTTAACAAAAGCATTTTAATGTATCAATCATAATAGGTAACATAAGTAATATGGTTTTCAGAGCCATCCTCTTTTAAAAATAAATTCATAATAGTTTATATAAGTATATGATTATACTTAAAGAACGTCAACCATTCTTCATATAACTGGTAATCCTACTTTACTAAACGAAATTAACTACGAATGTTTGTTTACATTTACTTAAGTCTATTAACTGTGTTTTCTTTAGGTTCAATATTTTCTTTTCATTTTAATTTCTCAGATCTTAGCTAATATTTCTTTACCGTCTATTTATTTATTTTTAGTTTTTATTGTATTTCATTTAAATTTAATCAAATCTTAATCTTGGCAAATTTATGTCTAACATTTCTTTATATGTGTGAACCACGGTAATCAATTCCAATTGCATAAAATGTTCATTAGGTTGTAACCACGGTATCAATGTAACAAACGAACATGTTGATCAAAACAAACCGGGAAAGAATTTAATCTGGACTCTCTTTATCATGCGAACATTATGACATTTAGCCATAGTCTGGGCAAAAATCAGCGATGCTCTTATTTACTTTGAATTTTCTTTCATTACGCTCTTTTCCAAATACACTCTCGAAGAAAAACCAAAATAAGGTGTGGGGATGGTTATGCATTAACTTTGCTACCAATAAACAGCTGATCACTTACGACAACAAAGATCGTTGACAATTTACGTTACAAGAATTCACGAATCATCACTGCACCTTAATTTCACTTATCCTTCTTGGTTAGACATGGTGGAAAAATCAAACAAAAGTACTTTCTTTATTCAAACTCACCCATCTGTTGATCCGTTGAAGGCCTCCAAGGGTTCGATGGTATTCTCCTTTTTGCTTGGAATCGTTATTAAGAAAGTTAAATTTGAAGTTAGCACCATTTCATGTATTGTTGTGTTTGGAATCTATGCATGTATGTTTGTATAACTCTTTGCACGCCGTCGCCTTATTAGCCATAAGCAAAATGAAGTATGTATGTATGTATACCTAGCTTGCACGTAGAATTTTTGTGGTTGCATGTAGATAAGAGATCGCGATGTATTGATGTAAATTTGCTGTTGATGTTTATGCACTGTGCTTTGGGTTTTACCACACAAAAAAAAATGTACAGAAAATTTGCAAAAACAAAAAAGATGTAAAGAAAAGTTGCAAAAAAAAAATAGAATTAATTTACAAGCTTAAATCTCAGATTTCTGACGACTTTTTTGTTTTTCCTCAAAATAATGTCTGCACCGTCTCGCACTTTCACTAAACATTCACTAATTCAGCTTGCTTATGGACGTATTGAATTTTGAGCTATACATGTATGCCAATCATGCCTCTCGCCCAGATTTGTGGCGTTTGATGCCCGCTTGGAATGCTGGATCTATATGGAGACGCCGTTTGCCTGCTTTTCTTAAAGGTGCTGGATACAGTTTCTGGCTATCACACGAGCCACGCCTTTGCTGGATTAGTTTCCAATTCCCCGTGAGAATTGGGTGCCCACTGTTAGAGGAGAATTTAATTAGCTAAAGCCTTTTCCATAAGCGTTTGTTATTTTACCTGCTGGGGACTTGCTAATTCCTTTTGTCGTATTTCTTGCAATAATTTCGGTCAGATCGCTACCGAGGCCAATTTCATCCAAAGAAGGATGTTGAAAGCGTAAAAGTTTATGCTCATCGAATAGTGTAAGGCTTAATTATTCGATTGAAAAGATAATCAGCCTTTAACTGAGCAGGATGGCTGGGATTTTTGCAGATTAAAATTTGCAACCCAAGCCAAGGCAACACTTTTTCAATTTGGCACGGGAAAATAGTCAACTGTATTCCTCGGCAGCTCGAACGGAAAAGAATGACGCCATGGCATTAGACTAGCCAAAAACCTCGTTCGAGAGAGAGCGGAGAGCGAAGTGTTGTATGTTAAATTGACAGTTGGCTCTCTCAATGCAATAACTCGCAATGCAGCCTTGTGTCTGTTAAAGTCGATCGAATAGTGGTTGGTGTATTTGCTAATAGTCCGTTACAGTTTCAAAAGGATCGTTACAACTGATGATTATTTGAAATTAATTTCACAGTTTGGATCCCCTAGACAAAATAGCATTGTTGACAGGAATTGTACACTACAGTGTCTTTTCCCTATCGCATTTGTAGCCAAAACAAAACAGCACGCAGCTGTTTGTCTTTGCTGACTCCGAAAACTGCAACGCCTCGATGGCTTTATGGTTTTTTTTCTGTTAACTTAACAGTGAGAGCGATTTCATCTCTGGTTATTTAGTCCTCTCTGCTGGTACGTGGAGCTGTAGTAAGCTGACCAAGGCAAGAAAGGTGTGGCTGAAACGGATGCAGAGTTAAGGCTGGACAAGTACAGTCAGCGGGTTGCAGAACGTGCGTATGCTGGAAATTCAACGGGAACACCAGACGTAAAGCCAGGTAGTGGCGCCAAAGAGAAGAGCTGTTTGTAGTTTGGCAGAAGACGGTGGTGAGTGGTAGAATCTTTTGAAGGCGCAGACAGCAGGTTAACATAGTTCTAAGTTAGCAGTTAACATTTTGATTTGTTTTTGTGTGAACAGTGGTATGGCTAACAGTGCACTGTTGCGTTAACAGAAAGAGTTAACATAGAGCTAAAATTAACATTACTTTGTAACAGTTTGAGAAGCGGTTCATTGTGAACAAGTCATTGAGTGTGGCCAGTTGGGCAAAGTTTGAGAAGCTCTGAGTATTACTGTTGTGTATTTCATATTTGACTATTTGTTTTAATACAATGTTATATAAGATTACAAAATGAGTAGAGACGAGATTTTGGCACTGTTAGTGGCAGATCTACGGGTTAAATTAGGTGAGCTTGAGCTGGATACGCGTGGAAGAAAGGCAGAGTCGCAGAACAGGTTGCTTGCTCACTATGGTTTCCAAGTAGTTGGTAACGAGGATGAACATGGCGAGGACGCAGAATCATTTGCAATGGGAGCATCTGCAGCACAGGGTGGTAGAAACAGAGAAACGATAGACAGTTTGGCAGCATTGGGTAACAGACAAAGTGATGCTCCAGCTATAAATAGATCGTGGTTTACCTTAAGTTTAGGTTTAAGGTTTACCTCGAAGGCAGAGTCTGATAGAATATTTTGTGAATGGCATTCCAGACACTCGCACCAATAAAGCCTTACTATCTCAAGCCAGGAGCATGAGGCAGCTAAAATTACAGATCAAGGCCTATCAGACGATGTGTGGTCCGCCAAGGCCACCACAGAAATATGATTCGCAGTTCAATGGCAGTAAAAGTGTCACACGGAGAAGGGTCACATTTTAACAGAGATTGCCCGAAAAATGAATTCAAATGTTTCAGATGCAATGAGGACATGGACTTTGATGCGATATTAGGCAGAACAATTCTTGAAAACGTCGACATGAGAGTGACAATAGGTGGGACAGAGTTTGTGAGCAGAACAGGGGGCAAAGATTGCCAAGAAGAGCTAGGTTCTTGCTCTGATCTACTTAAAAAGTTTGGAAGTTTGTGTATGCTGAGCTCAGCACAGCGTGAAGATAATGTGGACATAGTTTTGTCACATTTGTCTAGCTCACAGGCGAGTGAAGTAGAATGTATGATTGCTGATTATACACCCAAGAGAAATGTCAAGTCGCCTGTAGAAATGAATAGTTGTGACGGATGTTATACCAGTTTATCAGCATCCAAGACGTTTGGCGCCCAGTGAGCAGAAAATAGTATATAATCAAGTCGAAGAGTGGCTAGCCGAAAAGATAATAAAGCCCAGTACTTTAGAAAATGCTGCACCGGTTGTTTTAGTGACAAAAAAACATGAAATTAAACGTCTTTGCTGCGATTATAGGAAGATGAATGAAAAAATAGTTCGCGATAATTTTCCGATGGTGCAAATGGATAGCGTTATAGAAAAGCTGGTGGGAGCTATAATATTTTCTACGCTTGATTTGAAAAACGGGAATTTTCATGTATCAGTCGAGGCTCAGTCACAGAAGTATACCTCGTTTATATGTGCCATTTCGTATATCAAACTCGCCCGCGGTATTCACTAGTTTCATATTGTAAGTGATGCGTGAATTGATTAAAAATGGTGACGCTGTGGTTTACATGGATGACATTATTATTCCAAGTAAAAGTGTCGAGGAAAGTTTGGAAAAATTGGAAAGAGGGCTCGAAGTAGCACCTCGAAATGGTTTGCGGATTAATTGGAAAAAATGTCAGATCTTGCAGAGGAAAGTAAATTTTTTGGGGTATACTGTTGAAAACGGAACCAGTGAGGAGAAAACTAAGGCTGTGGCTAATTTTCCAATACCCAACGACAAAAAGGCAATGCAACGTTTTCTTGGGCTAACTTCGTATTTCAGAAAGTTTATTGAGGGATATGCAGTAATTGCCAAGCCATTGTCAGATATGTTGCGGAAAAATTCGAAATTTGAGTTTAAGGATTTACAGCAGATAGCGTTCGAGCAGTTGGAGGCTGCATTGACGAGTAAGCCAGTTCTTAGGTTGTACAATTCGAAATTGATGACTGAGATTCACACAGACGCATCTATGTTTGGATTTGGAGCTGTATTGCTACAAAGGGATCCAGGAGACTGCTTGTTACATCCAGTCATGTATATGAGTCGCAAAACCAAGCAGAAAATCATAACTGATTGCAAATGTTTTTACAGGATTTTCAATTTGAAGTTGATCATCGATCAGGAACTAAGATGAGACACGTTGATGCTCGGCTGAGTCTCATGTTTCGTTTTGACAGAGAGTGTCGTGCATAGGTTTAAAGAGGCACAAATGGCCGATGATTGGACGAAAGTTATAAGAAGTCTGGTAGAAGACAAAGGGTACGAAAACTACTACATTTCAAACCAAGTTTTGTTAAAAGACCCAGATCGAGAATTGATTGTCGTGCCAGTTCAAATGAAGACTGAAATCATACAAATTGCGCACAAACAGGGATATTTTTCGTGTAAGAAAACTCAAGACTTAGTCGAGAAATCGTATTTTATCCGAAAGTTAAAAGAGCAAGTGGCTAGAGCCGTGGCAAGTTGTATAGAGTGCATTTTGGTGAACGCAAAGGCCGGTAAGCAGGAAGGGTATCTTACGTCGATTGATAAGGGTGATAAACCGTTAGTTACATATCATATTGACCATGTGGGGCCGATGGAGATTAGTACATTTTGGTAATCGTTGACGGATTTTATAAATTAGTATGGTTATATCCAACGCGCAGTACTGGAGCTGAAGAGGTTATTTACTGTTTGGAAAGGCAGGCTATTGATTTTGGTAATCCGTGCAGAATTGTGTCAGATAGAGGAGCAGCTTTTACAGCCAATTCGTTCATTGAGTATTGTAAGAAGGAGAATATACAGCATTTGATGATCACTACAGGAGTACCCCGTGGCAACGGACAAGTTGAGCGAATGCATAAGATTGTAGTCCCTATGTTGTCAAAAATGAGTATGGAAAATCCAGGTTCTTGGTACAAACACGTGGGTAAAGTTCAGCAGTTGATCAACAATGTCGAGCCGAGAAGCACAAAGATCACACCATTTAAGATCTTAACAGGTGTTGATTTGCGTTGTCAGGATATTTCGGAACTCAAAGAGCTATTACAGCAATCATTGGTTGACGAACTGGATGAAGAGCGTGAACAGATGCAAAGAGAGGCAAGGGAAAATATAAGAGTTTTGCAAGAGGAGAATCGAAAATCGTTTGACTGGAAAAGAAAGGTAGAAAAGCAGATTAAGCGTACTCAGTACTGAGTCGGGCTTAAGCTTAAGGGAAAGTATCTAGGGCCGTACAAAGTGGTGAAGATACACAAGCATGGCAGGTATGACGTAGAGAAGGTAGGTGATTCAGAAGGACCTAATAAGAGGGGATGGTTGAACTTAGAATGGTAGACGGTGCCGTAATCTCGTAGGCTACACACGTTTTTCGCTATGAACAATTAAACTCACTAAAGTTAATACACACACACACTATTGTATAAGTTATAAGTTTATCCACATAATATTAATAAATAATCATCATAATAAAAACATCGTCGTCTCTGGACTTATTTGCATCACGGCAGAAACCCAGGGGCCACATATATAGTCCGATATGGATGAAAATGGGCTTTATGGATTTGTTTTAACCAGTACTATACTTCAATAATCAAAATTTAAAAAAAAAAAAATTGGGAAGCTAGGTACAATTATTTACCCGTAAACGGGCGTATCATCCAACATAAAATGTTGAATACTGATTCTTGGAATATCATCATTATCTGCCGTTAACTTTGAAAAATATAGTCCGATATGGATGAAAATGGGCTTTATGGATTAGTTTTAACCTGTACTATACTTCAATAATCAAAATTTTTTAAAAATTGGGAAGCTAGCTACAATTAACTAGCCGTAAACGGGCGTATCATCTAACTTAAAATTTTGAATTAAATTCTTGGAGTATCTGCCGTTAACTTTGACAAATATAGTCCGATATGGATGAAAATGGGCTTTATGGATTAGTTTTAACCAGTACTATACTTCAAAAATCAAAATTTTTAAAAAGTTGGGAAGCTAGCTACAGTTATCTAGCCGTAAACGGGAGTCTCATCCAACATTAAATTTTGAATACTTATTCTTGGAATATTATCATTATCTGCCGATAGCTTTGAAAAAAGTCCGATATGGATGAAAATGGATTAGTTTTAACCTGTACAATACTTCTATAATCAATATTTTCAAAAAATTGAAGTTCTTGTTTCCGATCTCGATTTTGTTTTCGATTTCGTTTTCGTTATCGATTTCGTTTTTGATTTCGTTTTCGACTTCGATTTCGATTTCGTTGTGGTTTTCGTTTTGGTTTTCGTTGTTGATTTCGAATTTGTTTTTGATTTCGTTTTGGTTTTCGGTTTCATTTTCGATATCTATTTCGGTATGGTTTGGGTTTTCGATTTCAATTTCGTATTCGAATTCGTTTTCGATTTCGTTTGCGGTTTCATTTTCGATTTCGTTTTGGTTTTGGTTTTCGTTTTCAATTTCAATTGCGATTTCGTTTTGGTTTTTGATTTCGTTTTCGGTTTAATCTTCGTTTTCGATTTCGTTTTCGATTTAAATTTCGATTTCGATTGCGCTTCGATTTCGTTTCCGATCTCGATTTCGTTTTCGTTTCGGCTTTCGATTTCGTTTTCAATATCGATTTCAATTTCGTTTTGGTTTTCGATTTGGTTTTCGTTTTCGATTTTGGTTTCATTTTCGTTTTCGACTTCGTTCTGGTTTTGGTGTTCGATTTCGTTTTCGATTTCATTTTCGTTTTCGATTTTGTTTTGTTTTTGGTTATCGTTTTCAATTTCGATTGCGATTTCGTTTTGGTTTTCGTTTCGCTTTCGGTTTCATTTTCGACATCTATTTCGGTATGGTTTGTGTTGTCGTTTTCAATTTTGTTTTCGTTCGCGATTTCGCTTTCGATAATAATTTCGATTTCGATTCCGTTTTGCTTCTCGTTTTCGATTTCGTTTTCGATATGGTATTCGATTTCGTTTTCGATTTCTTTTTCGATTTGAATTTCGTTTTCGATTTCGTTTTCGATCTCAATTTCGTTTCCGATCTCGATTTCGTTTTCGTTATGGTTTTCGATTTCAATTTCGTTTTCAATTTCGTTTTCGGTTTCATGTTCGATTTCGTTTCGGTCTTGGTTCTTGTTTTCGATTTCGATTGCGTTTTCGTTATGGTATTCGATTTCGATTGCGTCTTGGTTATCGATTTCGTTTTCGATTTCGGTTTCGATTTAGATTTCGTTTTCGATTTCATTTTCGATATCAATTTCGTTTTCGATTTGGTTTTGGTTTTGGTTTTCGTTTCGTTTTCGGTTTCATTTTCCATTTCTATTTCGTTATGGTTTTCGTTTTCGATTTTGTTTTCGATTTCGTTTTCGATATCAATTTCGTTTTCGATTTCATTTTTAATTTCGACTTAGTTTTCGTTTTCAATTTCAATTTCGATTTCGTTTTGGTTTTCGATTTGGTTTTCGTTTTCGATTTCGGTTTCATGTCCGTTATTGTTTTCGTTTTGGTTTTCGATTTCGTTTTCAATTTCGATTGCGATTTCTCTTTCGATTTCGATTTCGTTTTCGATCTGTTTTCGATTTCAATTTCGATTTCGATTTCGCTATCGATTTCAATTTCGTTTTCGATTTCGTTTTCTTTTTCGATTTGGTTTTTGATATCGTTATGGTTTTCGATTTCGTTTGCGATGTCGTTTTCGGTTTCATTCGCGATTTCGTTTTGGTTTTCGATTTCGTTTTCAATATCAATTTCGACTTCGATTTCGTTATCGATTTCAATTTCGTTTTCTTTTTCAATTTCGATTTCGTTTTTTATTTTTTTTTCGATTTCTTTCTCGATTTCTGTTTCATTTTCGATATGTTATTCGATTTCAATTTCGTTATCGATTTCAATTTCGTTTTCGATTTCGTTTTGGTTTTCGATATGGTTTTCGTTTTCGATTTCGGTTTCATTTTAATTTTCGATTTCGTTTTGGTGTTGGTTTTCGATTTCATTTTCGATTTCGTTTTGGTTATCGTTTTCAATTTCTATTGCGATTTCGTTTTGGTTTTCGTTATCGCTTTCAATTTCGATTGCGATTTCGTTTTGGTTTTCGTTCCGTTTTCGGTTTCATTTTCGATATCTATTTCGGTATGGATTGGGTTTTCGTTCTCGATTTCGCTTTTGATTTCGTTTTCGATTTCGTTTTCGACCTCGGTTTCTTTTTCGATTTCGTTTTTTTTTTATTTTTTTAATTATTTATTTATTTTAATTGCAGCTTCGTTTAAAAGACACAGCTACAATATAATAGAATATAAAATGATACCAAATAAGGGGGTAGAAAGGAAAACCAAAATAGTAAACAGGAGAAACGCCTACCGATCCGGTGGGGGTAATTTATTTTGTCGGTATGACCAGCTACGCCCCTGCTCGCAGCGTTGGTGATCGGAAGGAACTTCCTAGAAAACTAGAAACTATGCAAGTGCAAGATTGTGAAGAATAAACGACCGCAGGCCTTCGTCGGAAAGGTTATCACTGAGAAGAGGAAAGATATTATTGTAGTCCCTACATAGAATGCGAAAAGGACAATTAGAGGCATATAAAGTAGAAGCAACAGGAAGCCGCAAGGGAATAAAGATTCGTGTTTGTCTGGAGAGACATTAAGTTCATATTGACGCGCCCGAGTAAGTACTCAGCGTCAATATTACCCCTTATTAGCTTGTTTAGATACATTATACCCAACATAGTACGTCTATGCTCAAGTGAAGGTAAGTCTAACAGCTTAAGCCGGGAAATATAGGGAGGAAGTCTCAACTGTGGGTCCCAACCCAGGTTGCGAAGGGCAAACAAAAGGAACTGCTTCTGGACAGATTCAATACGATTAAACAGGGTGAGTGATTGAGGGTTTCAAATACACGAACCAAATTCCAAAATAGGCCTCACTAGGGATATAAACCAAAGGTTGGTCGTGTAGGGATCATTGAACTCCTGAGACCAACGTTTAATAAAACCTAACAAACCCATTTCTTTATTCACAGAAAGTTCAATGTGAGTGCCAAAAGAAAGTTTATTGTCGAGGGTAATACCCAGATCATGGAAAGATTCAACTTGTTCAAGTTGATAAGAATCCAACAAATAGTAAATCAAAAGAGGGGTTCTACGATAAAAAGTCATAGATTTACACTTGTCTCTGTTCATTTGCTACAAATTGTAAGAACACCACATAAATATGGAATTCAAATCTACCTGAAGCAAAGCAGAATCGTTGGGCGAGTTGTGGCACAGGAATATCTTTAAGTCAGCTGCGTACATCAGTGCACGAGAATGCTTAATTACATTAGGCAGGTCATTGATAAATAACACGAAGAGAAGAGGTCCAAGATGGCTGCCTTGGGGAACTCCAGAGGTCACAAATACCGGATAAGAAGTGCTACTATTAAAGACTACTTTCTGAGTTCAAGACTGGAGATAAGATTTTATCCAATTAAGAAGCCCCAATGGAAATCCCAGCAGACGCAATTTCAATTTCGTTTTGGTTTTCGATTTGGATTTCGTTTTCGATTTCGATTTAGTTTTCGATTTCCTTTTCGAATTCGTTCTCGATTTCGTTTTCGATTTCGATTTCGATTTCGGTTTCATTTCTCGTTTTCGATTTCGTTTTGGTTTTATTTATCGATTTCGTTTTCAATTTCGATTTCGTTTTGGTTTTCAATTTCGTTTTCGGTTTCATTTTCGTTTTCGATTTCAATCTTGTTTTCGATTTCAAAATCGATTTCGTTTTCGATTTCAATTTCGATTTCGTTGTCGATTTCGTTTTGGTTTTGGTTTTCGATTTCGTTTTCAATTTCGACTTCTTGTTCGTTTTGGTTTTCGATTTCAATATCGTTATCGATTTCAATATCGATTTCGTTTTCGATTTCAATTTCGATTTCGTCTTCCAACCGATCTGGCAAATCGAAGGATATAGTTGCACCTCGTCCACAATAAAAACCTATTATCCTGGTATACATACACACATGTAAATACTTACGCTATTCTTTCATACTTACGCTATTATTTCACTCACCTGTTTATACATACATACATAGTTATACATTTACCGGTACCTGAACAAACCACAAATTACCTCTAATGAATTATAGACACATATCCTTACACTTATATTTACTTATAGATCAAAGTTACAATTTAACTAATACATAATTATTAAATATTTTCTAGGAAACACATTAAAATCTTAAAGTTAAAATCCTAACTCTTAAGTACACACATACAGCTAATCCAACATACAAATAACATAAAACATATGAAATTATTAATCACTACAATATAAGTTATTAAAGAAGTAACAGTAAGTTGTAAAAAATTTAGATCTAAGGTAACTAAATTGCAAATAAATATGTTTTTATAAAAAAAAAAAAAAATTTCGTCTTGGTTTTCGATTTCGTTTTCGGTTTCATTTTCGTTTGCTTTTTATACCCTTGTAGAGGGTATATTAAAATTGTCCAGATGTTTGTAACGCGTAGAAGGAAGCATCTCCGACCACACAAAGTATATATATAAAATATCAGCATGACAAGCTGAGTTGATATAGCCATGTCCGTCTGTCCGTCCGTCTGTCCGTCCGTCCGTCTGTCCGTCTCTTTCTATGCTATCTCCTCCGTCATTTTTAAAGCTATCTTAACCAAACTTTGCACGAAGTCTTTTGGTACAAATGCGCTGCACATTTGTCGAAACCGGCCAGATCGGATGACTATAGCATATAGCTGCCATAGGAACCATCGGTCGAAAATGTTGTTTTAGCAAGAAAAACTTGTATGTCTTCAATGCAAACGTCCCCGAACCATGTATTTACAAGTTTTCTATGCTTTCACATAATTCCACCAAGTTTGAAAGGACAACTATATAGTACAGCTGCCATAGAAATTAGGTGTAGAAAATGTATATAGGAGCCCTTGTCAAAAATGTGTACATTTGGCCGAATGTACATATTTGTGTCAGTGGCTACTAATTTATAGAAATTATGCAAGCTACAAGGGTATATAAACTTCGGTCGAGACGAAGCTAGCTTTCCTCTATTTTTTCAATTTCGTTTTCGATTTCAATTTCGATTTCGTTTTCGATTTTGCTTTCGATTTCGTTGTCGATTTCGTTACCAGAAAAGCCTACAGGAACCCCCGGAACACCAACTGGGTGAAGTACCTTAAAACGGTAGAACCAAAACTACCTACGCCAGCGAACATCTGCTCGGTAGACGATATTGAGATGTCCGTGAAGACGCTCACGTCCAACCTAACCGAAGCATACAAATCCTCATGCAAACTCACAGTTAGCAAACGGAGAACCAGACCCCCCTGGTGGACCCCAGCGCTGAAAGAGCAGAGGAAGGACGTGCAAGAATGCTTCAAACTCGTTAAAGAAGCGGATGAGCAAATAATTTGGGAAGAACACAAAATAAGACTTCGCTTCTTCAAAAAAGAAGTACGAAAGGCAAAGCAAAACGCGTGGAGAACCTTCTGCTCCAGCATAGAGAAGGTCTCCGAAACAGCTAGACTCTGGAAACTGCTGTCAAAGCCACCCATGCAGAGTCAGCTGAAAGCGAACGACGGCCAATGGACGGAAATCAGCAGAGAAGCGACATGCGCTCTTCTTGATGCGCACTTCCCACGCTGTACTGTAGTCACTGAGCCAGATAAGCCTCATGACCTACACACGCATCAAATCAACATGCCAAATAACATCATCACTCCAGAAAATCCGTTGGGCGATCGATTCGTTCGCGAGTTACAAATCCCCAGGACTGGATGGAATATTCCCAGCCATGCTAAAGACGAGCAAATGCGCAATCGTCCCATGGCTGCAATCCATTTTTGAAGCTTGCTTGAGATGGAGCTATGTACCTGTGGTCTGGAGGACAGCACGCGTTTTATTCTTGCCAAAAGCGGGAAAATGCAGTCATGTGCAACCAAAGGACTACAGACCCATAAGCCTCACATCATTCCTGCTCAATACAATGGAAAAACTGCTAGATCTCTACATAAGAGAAGGCTTGAACCTGACCTTGGAGAACAATCAGCACGCCTACACGAAAGGGAAATCGGTGGAAACGGCGCTACACTCCCTAGTAGCCACCATCGAAAAGGCACTGTACCATCAGGAATTTGCCCTGGGAGCATTCATAGATATATCTGGTGCATTTAACAACGTCACCACAGAAGCGATAATGCGAAGCCTAAGGGCACTAGCAATACACAAGGCATTGGACTAGTGGATATACCACAACCATGACGAAAGAGGCACATGAAGGAACGCCTCAGGGCGGAGTCCTGTCGCCCCTTCTATGGAACCTTGTGGTCAACGAACTATTACGAAAATTCCGCAGGAAAGCACCCAAGATAACCGCATATGCTGGCAACATAAGCATAATTATCATGGGGAAATGTCCATCGACTCTTAGCTCAATCATGGACTCTACTCGCAAAGAGATACTAAAGTGGGCCACAGAAGCCGGACTCAGTATCAATGCGGAGAAGACGGACCTGATTCTCTTCACCAAGAGATACAAGGTACCGCAATGGACTCCACCTACGATAAATGGAATACAGCTAACGCCAAAAAACAACGTAAAATATCTTGGAGTAGTAATCGACAGTAAACTGTCATGGAGACTCAATGTGGAGGACAGGGTGAAAAAGGCAACCAATGCGCTATATGCATCCCAGAATATGCTAAGCAGCACTTGGGGCCTATCACCAAGTCTAACGCACTGGCTCTTTATCTCAATAATACGACCGCTACTACTACATGGCATATTGGTATGGTGGCAAGCCACGGAGAAGTCCACATATCTAAAGCTGATGGAAAAGGCCCAGCGGCAGGCATTAGTCTGCATAACGGGGGCGCTGAGGTCCACTCCAACAAAAGCACTCGAACACATTCTAGGAGTCAACCCCCTGGACATCCAAGCACGCCTCCTTGCACAAAAGACGGCCCAACGTCTTTGTACGGCAGGCACCATGGCGCTACAAAGCTATGGACACGGCATGGTGGGTAGAGTGATCAACAGTAGCACGGACTACATGATCCCAAAATCCAACTTCACAGGTGCATCAGCATTACTGGGACCAGAAGACTGGCGTACAGGATTGGCCCAGGAAGCAATGCACCTATTTACAGACTCCAAGATGGCCTCAGGAGTCAGACTGCGATGAGCCGTAATTGAGGCTCTCCTATAAACTGCCAGACCACTGCACCATATTCCAGGCGGAAGTCTTCGCAATAAGGAAAGCAGCGGAATTGGCAGAACAATACGCACCAAACAACCAAATAAACATATACGTTGACAGCCAAGCGGCAATCAAAGCAATGCAGAGACACACCATTAACTCCAAAAATGTTCTGGCACGCAGGGAGGCAATAGGTTCCCTCAGCATCTCTAGAAAGGTGCCACCGGGGCATTCATAGAAACGAAATAGCTGACAGTCTTGCAAAAGCCGGAACCGCACTAAGCCAAGAAGCAACACTAAACATATCTATCTCCGTACAGACGCTAAACAGCAAGATGGAGGAGATAGCGGAGAAAGAAGCAGAGGAAAAGTGGAAGAACATAACCGGCTGCAAAATCTCAAAAATCATGTGCAAGACAAGAGACAAAAAACTCACGCACTATATGCTACAGCTCCAAAGAAGAGACTGTAGACTGCTTATAGGCATACTAACTGGTCACTGCCTAGCAGCTGCTCACGCGAAAAAACTAGGAATCACGACAATGGACATCTGCAGGAAATGTAAAGAACCTGGAGTCGTCGAAACTCTGGAACACCTCATCTGCAGCTGCCCAGCGATCGCTAAGACGAGATTAAGACATCTGCACTCCCCAAGTCTAGCCTCTCTTGAAGAGGCGGCAAGAAAGACTCCCAAACAACTATTGGCATTTGCCGAAACGTCAAACATCCTCTTGGATTTCTAATGGTACCCAGAAAAAACCACCCGGCCTCACTAAGGACCGTAAGGTCTATGTGTGGTCCCTACAAAGGGCCAGCCGGAACTACCTACCTACCTACCTCGTTACCTTTTTATACCCTTGTAGAGGGTATATTAAAAATGTCCAGATGTTTGTAACGCATAGAAGGAAGCATCTCCGACCACACAAAGTATATATATAATTGATCAGCATGACGAGCTGAGTTGATATAGCCATGTCCGTCTGTCTCCTCCGTCAGTTTTAAAGCTATCTTATCCAAACTTTGGACAAAGCCTTTTGGTACAAATACGCTGCATATTTGTTGGAATCGACCAAATCGGATGACTATAGCATATAGCTGCCATAGGAACAATCGGTCGAGAAAGTAGTTCTAGTGAGAAAAACTTTTTTGTTTTCAATGGTAGTGTTCTTATACCTTCCAGTTCTCAATACTATCAGTTTCCAAACAATTTTGGGGAGTTCGGTCAAAATCGGATGAACACATCGTATGGCTGCCATATAACAACAATCTGGGAAGCATATGCTTAAAATAGTGGCGCCATCAAGGGTATATAAACTTCGGTCGGGCCGAAGTAAGCTTTAATCTATTTTTCGTTTTGGTTTTCGATATCGTTTTCGATTTCGGATTCATTTTCGATTTGGTTTTCGATTTCAATTTCGATTTCGTCTCAATTTCGATATGGTTTTCGACTTCGATTTCGTTTTCGATTTCATTTTCGTTTTCCATTTCATTTTCGATTTCGATTTCATTTACGATTTCGTTATGGTTTTCGATTTCGTTTTCGATCTTATTTTTGATTTCGTTTTCGATTTCGTTTTGGTTTTCGTTTAGGTTTTCGTTTTGGTTTTCGATTTCGACTTCGATTTGGTTTTCGTTGTCGATTTCGATTTCTTTTTCGTTATCGATATCGTTTTCGATTTCGATTTCATTTTCGATTTCGTTTACGATTTCGTTTTCGAATTCGTTATGGTTTTCGATTTCGTTTTCGATCTCATTTTCGATATCGTTTTCGATTTCGTTTTGGTTTTCGTTTTGGTTTTCGATTTCGTTTTCGATGTCGACTTCGATTTGGTTTTCGTTGTCGATTTCGGTTTCGATTTCTATTTCGTTTTGGTTTTCGTTTTCGATTTTGTTTTCGATTTCGATTCCGTTTCGATCTGGTTTTCGATCTCGATTTCAATTTCGATTTCGTTTTGGTTTTTGATTTCGCTTTCGATTTCGTTATGGTTTTCGATTTCATTTTCGATTTCATTTTCGGTTTCATTTTCGATTTCTATTTCGTTTTGGTTTTGTTTTTCGTTTCAATTTCAATTTTGTTTTCGTTTTGGTTTTCGTTTTCGCTTTGTTTTCGGTTTCATTTTCGATTTCGTTTTCGATTTCGTTCTCGATGTCGTTTTCGATTTCGTTTTCGAATTCGTTCTCGATTTGGTTTTCGTTGTCGATTTCGTTTTCGGTTTCGTTTTGGTTTTCGATTTTCTTTTCGATTTCGCTTCCGTTTTGTTCTCGATTACGTTTTCGTTGTCGATTTCGATTTCGTTTTTGGTTTTGGTTTTCGTTTCCGATTTTGTTTTCGATTTCGACTTCGATTTCATATTCGATTTCGTTTTCGGTTTCGTTTTCAACTTCTATTTCGTTTTGGTTTTCGTTCTCGCGTTTGTTTTCGATTTCGATTCCGTTTCGATCTCGTTTCCGATCTCGATTTCGATTTCGTTTTTGATTTCGTTATGGTGTTCGATTTCGATTTCGTTCTTGATTTCGTTTCGATTTCGTTCTCGATGTCGTTTTCGTTTTCGATTTCTATTTCGTTTTGGTTTTCGTTTTCGATTTCAATTTTGTTTTCGTATTGGTTATCGATATCGTTTTCGATTTTGTAGCATTTAACCTGCAACCGAACGTTGCAACATTCTTGCTTTAGCGAACTGATGTAGTTTTATCTGTCTAAGCGGAGCACGCGCTTGTTCCGGCTATTGTAATCGGTAGTTTGGGGTGGGTTCCGAATAGGTTTACTTAGTGATAGACGTTCGCGGCATATTATCTTAAATCTTATTATTTTATCGCGTGCTATTAACTACCAAAAGGTTCGATCGGTATAGGAAAGAGTTATATAAAAGAAATAGAAACATTCTATAATAAATATTATAGAAAAGGAGCGTTCCATACATCGATGCATTCCATTAGGTTGCGAGTTCAGAGCGGCTACCTAAGTTCTTTAAGCTGGGCTGGTGTAGTTGCCACAGCGTTTGCCCACCCTACCATGATCACCTGGGTGCCGAAGGTCATGCTTGACCGGTGATCCCTATAATACATTCGAACTTAGTCCGTCACCTTCTCTCCAAAACGTCGCATGGCTCCCTAGAAAATCCTCTAGCAATTCATTTTAACTCTTAATTTATTAACATAATTCATTTTTCATAGTAATTCTCGTGGCAAAGATTAATTCTAATATTATATGGACTCTAATCAAGTTTCGGTTAATGTGTTGCTGAAAAACAATTTTATAATATATATGCGAGTATAATATAAGAATAATACAAGTAGGTTAAATATAGAACATAAGTATTATTAAGGAAAATGAATGTAAGTAAGGGAAAAATAATCGTATGAATAATTAAATTCATTTAAATTTAAACTTCATAATTGAAAAATAATTGCAAAAGGCACGATAAATAGTTCTGTTGTTGGATAGTGTACCTCGATCAGCTGTTTCGGTTTTGAAAGAGTTAAAGAAGATAATAAGGCCAACGCTTGAGCCGAGCTTTGGCAGAAGCAATGCAAATTTAATTCCATAAAGATGAGTGTTCTTTCAAAATAGCGGTTCGTATTTTACGTTAACTTCAAGTTTAAGCCCGAATATACTTAACCCCAAAGGGGTTCCACAAAGTCATTTCTCTCAGCCACAGAAGGTGACTACACCATATACATATACATATGTGTTTTGTTTACACTCGATCACTTACCGCAATTTTTCCCACGACGAAAGATCTTTCGGCGTTAAGTGCTGTATAAGTAGGGGTAAATGATCAACAGAGCTTTGGGGGTTATGGTGTGGCTATGTGTTCTGATTATTGAAAGTGCGGAGAGGGGAAGAGAGCTTTAAGACGCACATGCAAACATTGGCGAAAAAAGAAAGCTTTTCAAATTTACTATTAAATCAATTTTAAACTACTGCCGGTGATCGTATTGGTCCACACTTTCACGTTAGCACCTTGTTGGCTTATTCATCGGAGCCGTTTGGTTATTTTGGACTTGAGATTCAATTTTAAAAGCTCCTATTAGCAACACATAACCTTTACGTTGGAAATTAAAGCTTGATAGTACTCTTAACAAAAAAATATAAATAGCTTAGTTAACTTTTACAGGTTGTGAGCCAACCATATGTTCTTGCTGTCGGCGGCTTCGGATAACCATATACTATTCACTGGGATGATTGGCATGACACTTTATCTATTTGCTCTGACTTAAGTGGCGGCAAGGGGAGGGGAATAACACTTGCGGCGCGACGCGGTGGCGAGATCTCGTTTAAGCAAAGGTGGAGTCTATCTTCTTTAGGCGATCCGTTGCTCTGGGACTTGGATGTCGGCCTTCTCTTTAATTATGCCCCTTCTTTCCGTAGTTTAGCGAAAACTTCACTGGCTGCACCGAATCACTCCCGATCGCATCAAAATTTGGCCATGCACTGGCTTAGGCAAAAGCTTTTAGTTAAGCTTAGATATGGACTTGGTGCCAATTCTATTAAAGAGAACGAAAGCACCAATCGTAACCAATAAGCACCAAGGTGAGATTTGTGATGTCGAATATTTACCCTGGCGGAACTGGCACCGTTGAGAGGTAACTTTTCCTGATTTTCCACTCGCGAATTGATTGCTCTCCCCCAATCAATATTCCTTAGGGGGAACTCGATGGTTGAAATGGACCTCTTTTCGCCTGCGCTCCAAGCTACCACGATCAGGGTAGAACCACTTTTTGTTAAGTTTATTGCTGACTTTGAGCGAAAAATTTTCAGGCGAGCTTAGCGCGCACAACTAATCACATTGAGCGACACGATGGAAAAGACCTTGCCATGCCAATCGGAAGTGGCAGGAAATATGATCTGGCGGAAATCTACCCTTCTTCTTGCCCGAATTAGTAAAGAATTGTCAAATTGACAGCTTCGTTACCAAGTTCACAGCTGTTAGGGTTTCCAAGCAACCGGTTTGGCACCGAGGTTCTCTGTAGTATACTTTTAGGTCTACCATAAAAATTTCTAATGCCATTTTAGCCTAATGCACAAAAACATAGTGTAATTTTTGGCGGAGTATTATAGACTTATTTTTACTCGACTGTATCTTAGTTTCTACCATCACTTCTCTCCAAGCGCCACTACAATTTCCCCCCCACCAAAATCACACTTGGGGGTGGGACACACACAAGAGTGATCCGCGCTTGGTACAACCTTATTGCTTAAGGTCCTTTGCGTGGTATTTCCCGATAAAGTGACCTTGCATGTCCTCCAAATCGTAGTAGCAATTGCCCAATTTCTTCTTTATTCTAGCCTTAATAAACGCAGGGGCCAATTTCGAGGTAAATCCTTTAGCAAAATTGCTTTGTTGGAAGTTGCGCCTGTATATTTCTTGACCTGGAGTAAATGAGACATTTCGAGTTTGCAAATTGTATGTGTTCGCATTTCGGACGCGTTGAGAATCCATCGCGTCTTTCGCTCTGCTGCGGATCAAATCGAAAGAGTCCTCAGTGCTAAACTGAATGGCTCGATCTTCTAGCATCCCTACATGCCTAAGCAATTTGTAGCTCGAACCATTGGTCACCATGTGCTGTCCAAAGGTCAATCTATAGGGGCTAGTTTTGATGGCCGAATGGTGGCCTGAGCGAAGTGCACAGCAAATGCTGCTTAGCTGTTCATCCCAGTTTTTCTGATCGGGTCGAACATACGCTTTAATAGCAGCTAAGACTGACCTATTCACCCTTTCTGAGGCGTTCGCTTGGGGCGAATAAAAGGCCGTATAGGTGTGCGAGATGCCGTATTTATTTAACAGGGTGTTAAAGATCTGTGACTTGAATTGGACCCCGTTGTCCGATACCACAGATTCCGGGACACCAAAGCAATGAAAAAGTTCCTCTTCAAGGAAACGTTTAATGGCATCTGCCGTAAATTTCTTTACTGGCTTCAAAAACGGGAATTTCGACATGTGGTCCAAAACCACAAAAATTCCAATATGCCCACTTCTGCTTCGGGGGTATGGCCCCAGAAAATCCACGTACAGTCTCTGGAAAAATCGCAGTGACTGACCAGTGTTCCCCATAGGTGGCTTTAAGGTTCGGTTAGGATGCTTGGTGGACTTGCAGATGTCGCATTGGCTGATGTAATTCTTAACATCTAAAACCATATTTGGCCAGAAATACATGCGTCTGAGTCTTTCCAGTGTTTTGTTGATGCCACTGTGAGCGTAGAGAGGGTGTTCGTGTGACACTTTTAACGCTTCCAAAACAAGAGTCTGTGGAACCCAAAGTTTCCAACAAGAATCGTCAGATACTTTGTCCGCAGTACTATGCTCAGATCGGCGATATATATAATCGTCAATTATTTTCAAGTCTGGCATTTTCGACTGGTTCTGGCGAATTTTATTTCGCAAATTGGAGTAATCAGCTGAATGAAACTCGCTTGAGTGAAGATCAACGATCGAACTATCTGTTGCCAACGCTGACAAATCTTCAGAGTGGGTGCGAGAAAGAGCATCAGGGACTACATTCTGGCTACCCTTTCGGTGTTGAATTTGAAACTCAAACCCCTGCAACTTAAGTGACCATCGGGCCAAACGGGAGCTGAGGTCGGCTTGAGTCATTAGCCATTTTAACGAGGCGTGGTCAGTTATTATAGTAAACTCCTGACCTTCAATATAGGCCCTAAATTTCTTTACGGCTAATACCGCAGCGTAACACTCTTTTTCGGTGACTGTATAGTTTCTCTGGCATTTGTTTAATTTTTTTGACATAAATGCGATTGGAACTTCGTCACCCTCACTGTTTATCTGCATTAGAACGGCACCTACTCCCGTGTGGCTTGCGTCACAGTGCATAAAGAAGGGCTTGCTGAATTTTGGGCTGTGCAAAACTGGGGCTGAGACCATTTGTGATTTCAAAGACTCAAATGCTTGCTGGGCTTCGTTGGTCCAAACAAACTTGCGCTTCTGTTTCAATGTGTCCGAAAGAGGCGAGGTTATGGCTGCGTAATTTCGGATGAATTTACGGTACCATCCCGTCATTCCGAGGAACCGACGGACCTGTTTAATAGAGCGCGGTACCGGAAATTCAGTGACAGCAGCTATTTTCTCAGGATCGGTACATATTGTGCCATTGCCTATCACATGGCCCAAATACTTCACCTCTTTTCTGCAGAACTTGCTCTTCTCAACATTAATAGTGAGATTGGCGAGCGACAACTGAGCTGCAATTATTCCCAAAACCTCAAGATGACGCTTAAAGGAGTCCGATACGATCAATAAATCATCTAAATAGATGAACACCTCAGTGCGTAACTGAGCTGGGACAATCTTGTCCATAAGACGCGACATAGTTTGTGGGGAATTGGTGAGCCCGAATGGCATTACTGTGAACTCATATAATGGGCGCCCTGGCACAGTAAAAGCGGTCTTATCGCGAGAATTAGGCTCAAGAGGAATTTGCCAAAAGGCATCCTTTAAGTCTAAGCTCGTTATGAACTCCGCTTTTGGAAGCCTGCTCAGAATGCTATCTATAAGTGGCATTGGGTAGGCGTCCCTTACCGTCTTATCATTCACTTTTCTGCTGTCTAGGCACAATCTCACTTTGGCAGGCTTCTTAACTAACACTACCGGAGATGACCATGAACTGCTCGACTCCTGTATGACTCCAAGGTTAATCATCCTGTCTAATTCCTCATACATCAGTTTTTCAGTTGCCGGAGACACCGCATAGTGGCGCTGCTTGATTGGCTTTGAGTCGGCCACATCAATTGTATGAGAAATTAGAGACGTTCTCCCTAAACCTTGTTTCGAAAAGGAAGGAAATAAGCTGACGGTCTTAGACAGTTCCTGCTGTTGATGGAACGACAATTTTATTAGCATGGGATCGTCCAAGGCGGCGATATTAAATTTCTGAGTTAACAGATGCATCGGCAATAGCTGGAAACTGGTCCAAAAGTCTATGCCTAGATATAAGTTCTCCGAAAGAGATGGTACCAGGTAGAAACAAATTTTATGTGTCTCTCCTCTGTAGGTCACATCCGTAGATACCCGACCAATGATGTTTTGTCGGTTGCCATCTGCAGTTCTAACGGAAGATACTATTTTCTTATATTTGAGATTATTTTGACAAAGTTCGGATGCAAATTTTCCTCCAATGCAACTTATCGATGCACCGGTATCCATTAAGCCCATTTCGGTTCTTCCTAAAAGATCGACCTGGGCATGGGGACGTATGTCATGGGGCTTTCCGATAACTGAAGCCAAAATTAATATTTCTTCAGCTCGGCGACGCTTTTTTAAAAGTTATTCTACGACTACGAGAGCGAGAATTGGGTATCTCAAGAATTTCAGGGTGTTCACAGGAAGGGATATCTGGTCTTACAAAACTAGGTGCAACCGATTGGTGCAAGATATTGGTTGACTCTTCTAGTCGGTGTTCGTCGCTTTTGAAACTAATAGTTTGCGTGCACTTTTCTGAGGTGCACGCTGCTGATGGTTTTTTTGAGTGTTGGCGTTGCATTTGCGGCAATTTGGCTTGTAGGTGTCTGGTTTGCCACAGCCGTAGCAGAATACACGCCGCTCAGCCTCGCATTCCTGATACCGGTGGCCTTTGCCTCCGCAGTTCCAACAAGAAGACTCAATAGCAGACACATCATAACTCTCATCGTCGGTGGCCTCTTCTTCTGAGACCCCTTCGCATTGGCCAACCAGTTCATTTATTTGCCGACGCGGCATAGGCCGCGGAGCTGCAATCGGTGGCTTGGTTTTAACAACTGTTTGCATGAAAATCTCACGAGTTCGCACCAATTGACGTAAAGCTTTTACGGTATCTGCTGGTTCGTACAAGATTTCGTGCTGGATTTCAGCCAACAGGTTGGCTCTGAGGGTCTCAACTAGGGACGCCTCAGTCATAGGAACTAACAACTTATCCGCTAAAGCAGTAATTACACCATAAAAATCATCAAAATTTTCATTTGGTCGTTGTTTGCGCAGCTCAATTTCCGATCGGATATTTCTGTCCGTCCGATCGTCTTTAAATTGTCCCCTCAGCGCTTGGCATAAGTCGGACCAGAGAACCACTTTAACCTTTTTGTGGTAACGCCAAAACCATTCACTGGCATTTCCTTCAAAAAGGTTGCTAGCGTACCAGGCGGTTACTTGTAAATTATTTTCGAGAGTCTGTTTTGTCAGAGCTTCCACTCGATAAATAAAGTCCTCGACAGACAAGGATGATTTGCCGGAGAAACGCAACTTCCAATTGGCCATTATTTGGCTAATTCGGTCGGGACGGGCACCAAAGCTTATTGAGCTACTTTGGGTCGATGTGTTAGCCTGATCTGTTGTTTCTGTAGCCCGAGAGTTAATTTGTTCCTGGTTATGATTAGGCGTGATTGTTTGCCTGTCTAAAGAAGACCGCTGAACATCTTGCCCCATGTTTTGTTGGTCAGATTCTAAGAGCGGTTGCAATTGTGTAGGGGACCTATCAGACGCTGAGGCAGCGGAACTAATCTGTAGTCCCATTGTAATAGCTTGTGTTAGCCTTTCAGTTTGCTCAGCCATTGTGGCGGCAAGAATCCGAGTTTGTTGAGCCATTGCAGTTGCCATAGCCTCGGCAATGGTTCGCTGTAGCAACTCTGATGTAGAAGGCTCCTCTGGCTGGGCGCTTGCAGTATTCTGCATCTGGTCGGTTGGGTTAGTCATGTTCAACTGTATTAGGTTATCAGTTAACCTTGACCTAGCTCTAGTCGTCAGCGACTGCGGAATTGAAGGCCCACGCCCCCTAGAGGTGGTTCCTACGGGGAGATTTAAATCTTCGATTGAGGCAGAACTTAAATTTTCTAGTGATTGTCTACAGACAGGGCACGATTTCCTTCTTCCTACTTTGCTATTAAAGCAGGATCTGTGGAACTGATGTCCACAGCTAGTTGTCAAGAGTTGAGCCTGATATACAATGATTTCTGTACAAATGCAGCAGTGTTTGCCAGTGTCCTCTACAACAGTTAGGTTCTCAGTACTATGAGATAGAACCATTTTCCAAAATTTAACCCTAATATTATTAGTTTTTGGTTATTGGCTATAAGAGAATAAATTTAAAAAAATAAAAAAATTGTAAATGACGAAAAATATCAAAGCGCAAAAATTAAGATTCAAAATTTCATAATAAGTTAGGAGCCATGCGATCGCCGAAAGGATTTGGAATGCATAGAGTAGTAGCAAAATAGAAGGATAGAGAATATGAATAAGCAAAAGTACTGAGAAAGGGCGGCAGGTCGTAGTGTGAAACCACGTTTATACCTTCGTCCAGCCTTATTCTCAGAACTTCATGAAGAGAAGAATAGGGTTGAAGGGAAACAAGTAAAAGAACTGAGAAAGGGTGGCAGGTCGTAGTATGAAACCACGTTTATACCTTCGTCCAACCTCATTTCAGAACTTTGAGTTCAAGAATTCTGGCAGCCTTGTTCCAGTTTCCAAACATAGGCAATTTAGGGCATTAACATGAACACATCCTAAACATGCATCGGAAAACCAGAACGAGGCAGGGTAACAGGGATATTTAAACGGCCGGGTGTAGCACTTGTCCACAAAACCGGGGTCCAGTATCAAATACTTCTTGTTCGTCAGCAACTTGAAAGGAATATTGGAAGGAGCAAAAGAGTTGTGAGTATGCAAAAAAAATTCTTGCAATTACTAGGGTGAAATTGTAAATATGATTGACGGGATGGTCGTAGCTTGTCTTCCACGAAACCCAATTACTACGCCAATCATGTACAATTCCGAAAGGAATTGATGGTTAAGGTTATTTATGACCGCGGAGGTAAATTAAAACAAAGATATATTTACCACGTCCAGCTAGTCAAAAATTGACCTGTAGCTAATGTTTTAAGGAACACTAGGCCGTGAGAACCTTCTACAGTCTACACAGTATCCCCAGTGTCCACACACTAACTATACCACGAAAAAATATGATCGAACCTAATGGAAAAAAGGTCAGGTGGTATGACCAAATAATATATGAAAGTTTTTTATCGGGGCTGGCCGGATCGGGCCCCACGTTGGGCGCCAAATAAGATTATAATATATAATTACTGTAGCATTTAACCTGCAACCGAACATTGCAACATTCTTGCTTTAGCGAACTGATGTAGTTTTATCTGTCTAAGCGGAGCACGCGCTTGTTCCGGCTATTGTAATCGGTAGTTTAGGGTGGGTTCCGAATAGGTTTACTTAGTGATAGACGTTCGCGGCATATTATCTTAAATCTTATTATTTTATCGCGTGCTATTAACTACCAAAAGGTTCGATCGGTATAGGAAAGAGTTATATAAAAGAAATAGAAACATTCTATAATAAATATTATAGAAAAGGAGCGTTCCATACATCGATGCATTCCATTAGGTTGCGAGTTCAGAGCGGCTACCTAAGTTCTTTAAGCTGGGCTGGTGTAGTTGCCACAGCGTTTGCCCACCCTACCATGATCACCTGGGTGCCGAAGGTCATGCTTGACCGGTGATCCCTATAATACATTCGAACTTAGTCCGTCACCTTCTCTCCAAAACGTCGCATGGCTCCCTATAAAATCCTCTAGCAATTCATTTTAACTCTTAATTTATTAACATAATTCATTTTTCATAGTAATTCTCGTGGCAAAGATTAATTCTAATATTATATGGACTCTAATCAAGTTTCGGTTAATGTGTTGCTGAAAAACAATTTTATAATATATATGCGAGTATAATATAAGAATAATACAAGTAGGTTAAATATAGAACATAAGTATTATTAAGGAAAATGAATGTAAGTAAGGGAAAAATAATCGTATGAATAATTAATTTCATTTAAATTTAAACTTCATAATTGAAAAATAATTGCAAAAGGCACGATGAATAGTTCTGTTGTTGGATAGTGTACCTCGATCAGCTGTTTCGGTTTTGAAAGAGTTAAAGAAGATAATAAGGCCAACGCTTGAGCCGAGCTTTGGCAGAAGCAATGCAAATTTAATTCCATAAAGATGAGTGTTCTTTCAAAATAGCGGTTCGTATTTTACGTTAACTTCAAGTTTAAGCCCGAATATACTTAACCCCAAATGGGTTCCACAAAGTCATTTCTCTCAGCCACAGAAGGTGACTACACCATATACATATACATATGTGTTTTGTTTACACTCGATCACTTACCGCAATTTTTCCCACGACGAAAGATCTTTCGGCTTTAAGTGCTGTATAAGTAGGGGTAAATGATCAACAGAGCTTTGGGGGTTATGGTGTGGCTATGTGTTCTGATTATTGAAAGTGCGGAGAGGGGAAGAGAGCTTTAAGACGCACATGCAAACATTGGCGAAAAAAGAAAGCTTTTCAAATTTACTATTAAATCAATTTTAAACTACTGCCGGTGATCGTATTGGTCCACACTTTCACGTTAGCACCTTGTTGGCTTATTCATCGGAGCCGTTTGGTTATTTTGGACTTGAGATTCAATTTTAAAAGCTCCTATTAGCAACACATAACCTTTACGTTGGAAATTAAAGCTTGATAGTACTCTTAACAAAAAAATATAAATAGCTTAGTTAACTTTTACAGGTTGTGAGCCAACCATATGTTCTTGCTGTCGGCGGCTTCGGATAACCATATACTATTCACTGGGATGATTGGCATGACACTTTATCTATTTGCTCTGACTTAAGTGGCGGCAAGGGGAGGGGAATAACACTTGCGGCGCGACGCGGTGGCGAGATCTCGTTTAAGCAAAGGTGGAGTCTATCTTCTTTAGGCGATCCGTTGCTCTGGGACTTGGATGTCGGCCTTCTCTTTAATTATGCCCCTTCTTTCCGTAGATTAGCGAAAACTTCACTGGCTGCACCGAATCACTCCCGATCGCATCAAAATTTGGCCATGCACTGGCTTAGGCAAAAGCTTTTAGTTAAGCTTAGATATGGACTTGGTGCCAATTCTATTAAAGAGAACGAAAGCACCAATCGTAACCAATAAGCACCAAGGTGAGATTTGTGATGTCGAATATTTACCCTGGCGGAACTGGCACCGTTGAGAGGTAACTTTTCCTGATTTTCCACTCGCGAATTGATTGCTCTCCCCCAATCAATATTCTTTAGGGGGAACTCGATGGTTGAAATGGACCTCTTTTCGCCTGCGCTCCAAGCTTCCACGATCAGGGTAGAACCACTTTTTGTTAAGTTTATTGCTGACTTTGAGCGAAAAATTTTCAGGCGAGCTTAGCGCGCACAACTAATCACATTGAGCGACACGATGGAAAAGACCTTGCCATGCCAATCGGAAGTGGCAGGAAATATGATCTGGCGGAAATCTACCCTTCTTCTTGCCCGAATTAGTAAAGAATTGTCAAATTGACAGCTTCGTTACCAAGTTCACAGCTGTTAGGGTATCCAAGCAACCGGTTTGGCACCGAGGTTCTCTGTAGTATACTTTTAGGTCTACCATACAAATTTCTAATGCCCCTTTAGCCTAATGCACAACAACATAGTGTAATTTTTGGCGGAGTATTCTAGACTTATTTTTACTCGACTGTATCTTAATTTCTACCATCACTTCTCTCCAAGCGCCACTACAATTTCATTTTCGATTTCGTGCTCGATTTCAATTTCGTTTTCGATATGGTGTTCGATCTCGCTTTCAATTTCGATTTTTGTTTTCGCTTTCGATTTGGTTTTCGATTTCGATTTGGTTTTCGATTTCGTTTTCGGTTTCATGTTCGATTTCGTTTTCGATTTCGTTCTCGATTTTGACTTCGATTTGGTTCTCGTTTTCGATTTCGATTCCGTTTCGATCTCGTTTCCGATCTCGATTTCGTTTTCGACTTCGATTTCGTTTTGGTTTTCGATTTCGTTATGGTTTTCGATTTCGTTTTCGATTTCTTTTTCGTTTTGGTTTTGGTTTTCATTTTCGATTTTGTTTTCGTTTTCGATTTCGTTTTCGTTTTGGTTTTCGATCTCGTTTTCGATTTCGTTTTTGTTTTCGATTTCGATTTGGTTTTCGATTTCGTTTTCGGTTTCCTTTTCGATTTTGTTTTCGCTTTCGATTTCGTTCTCGATGTAGTTGTCGTTTTCGATTTCGTTTTTGATTTCGTTTTCGATTTCGACTTCGATTTGGTTTTCGTTGTCGATTTCGATTTCGTTTTCGGTTTTGTTTTTGATTTCTGTTTCGTTTTGGTTTTGGTTTTCGTTTTCGATTTCGATTCCTTTTCGATCTCGTTTCCGATCTCGATTTCGTTATCGATTTCGAATTCGTTTCGTTTTGGTCTTCGATCTCGTTTTCAACTTCGATTTCGTTATTGTTTTCGATTTCGATTTGGTTTTCGATTTCGATTTCGTTTTCGGTTTCATTTTCGATTTTGTTTTCGTTTTCGATTTCGTTTTCGATTTCGTTCTCGATGTCGTTGTCGTTTTCGATATTGACTTCGATTTGGTTTTCGTTGTCGATTTCGATTTTGTTTTCGATTTCTATTTCGTTTTGGTTTTGGTTTTCGTTGTCGATTTCGATTCCGTTTCGATCTCGTTTTCGATCTCGATTTCGATTTCGTTTTCGATTTCGACTTTGTTTTCGATTTCGTTATGGTGTTCGATTTCGTTTTCGTTATGGCTTTCGATTTCTTTTTCGTTTTGGTTTTGGTTTTCGTTTTCGACTTCGATTTTGTTTTCGTTTTCGATTTCGTTTTCTTTTTGGTTTTCGATCTCGTTTTCGATTTCGTTTTTGTTTTCGATTTCGATATGGTTTTCGATTTCGTTTTCGGTTTTGTTCTCGATGTCGTTGTCGTTTTCGATATTGACTTCGATTTGGTTTTCGTTGTCGATTTCGATTTGGTTTTCGGTTTTGTTTTCGATTTCTATTTCGTTTTGGTTTTGGTTTCCGATTTCGATTCCGTTTCGATCTCGTGTCCGATCTCGATTTCGTTATCGATTTCGAATTCGTTTCGTTTTGGTTTTCGATCTCGTTTTCAACTTCGATTTCGTTATTGTTTTCGATTTCGATTTGGTTTTCGATTTCGTTTTCGGTTTCATTTTCGATTTTGTTTTCGTTTTCGATTTCGTTTTGGTTTTCGTTCTTGCGTTTGTTTTCGATTTCGATTCCGTTTCGATCTCGTTTCCGATCTCGATTTCGATTTCGTTTTCGATTTCGACTTTGTTTTCGATTTCGTTATGGTGTTCGATTTCGTTTTCGTTATGGCTTTCGATTTCTTTTTCGTTTTGGTTTTGGTTTTCGTTTTCGACTTCGATTTTGTTTTCGTTTTCGATTTCGTTTTCTTTTTGGTTTTCGATCTCGTTTTCGATTTCGTTTTTGTTTTCGATTTCGATATGGTTTTCGATTTCGTTTTCGGTTTCCTTTTCGATTTTGTTTTCGTTTTCGATTTCGTTCTCGATGTAGTTGTCGTTTTCGATTTCGTTTTTGATTTCTTTTTCGATTTCGACTTCGATTTGGTTTTCGTTCTCGATTTCGTTTTCGGTTTTGTTTTTGATTTCTGTTTCGTTTTGGTTTTGGTTTTGGTTTTCGTTTTCGATTTCGATTCCGTTTCGATCTCGTCTCCGATCTCGATTTCGTTATCGATTTCGAATTCGTTTCGTTTTGGTTTTCGATCTCGTTTTCAACTTCGATTTCGTTATTGTTTTCGATTTCGATTTGGTTTTCGATTTCGTTTTCGGTTTCATTTTCGATTTTGTTTTCGTTTTCAATTTCGTTTTCGATTTTGTTCTCGATGTCGTTGTCGTTTTCGATATTGACTTCGAATTGGTTTTCGTTGTCGATTTCGATTTCGTTTCGGTTTCGTTTTCGATTTCTATTTCGTTTTGGTCCAGCCGTTTGGTGGTGCAGTCCTTAACTTTTCCGTTCCTTCTAGGCCAACTAGAAACTATTTACCTTTAATCTTGCCCAGATGCACAACTGATTATGCCCAGCATAATCGTTTTCGGGTTTTATGTCAAAATTACAATGATCTCTATCACCTGCTCTTAACAGAACTCTCTCTCTTCTCTCTAAAAACGTCCCTCTATATTTATCTCCGGGGAAATCTATAACCACTCCCATCTGTGAGTAGGGCCATAGCTTGCCGGACTGGCTAAAACATCCTCCCCCACCGGGTCAGAGATTTTCCGGTTATTTAGTTTAAAGTTTTACGAATGAATTTTTCATTATACTTTGTACCGAAGGTACATAGAGTATATTAAGTTTGTGCAAAAGTATGTAACAGGGAGGAGGAATCGTTTCCGACCCTATAAAGTATATATATACTCTTGATCAGCATCAACAGCCGATTCGATATAGCCATGTCCGTCTGTCTGTCTGTCTGTCTGTCCGTCTGTCCGTCCGTCCTTATGAACGAAGAGATCTCAGAGATGGTAAGAGATAGAGGTTTGACATTTATGGGACATATATTTCTTATACTTGCAGGCAGATCAAGTTTATTTTCAACTTTTGCCACGCCCCCTCACGCCCCCGCAATTTGGAAAAAACGTCATATCTCCTACAGTTTTGAAAATAGATCGTTCATACCTTCTACCTTGTAAACAAAATTATTTATCAATTTGCTGAAGGAATGATAAAGATCGGATGAACGATACTCAAGTTATGAGCAAAAAACGGCCAGTAAACACACCCCACCCATCACCACAGCATTCTATTGAACGGCAATCTTAGTGAGAGAGAGAAAGAGAGAGAGAGAGTGAAACTTAGAGATGAGCGAGTATAAGTCGTGAGCAAATGCGAGCTGCGACGTTAAGGGTACAGAGTATGTTATAGTCGGGCTTGACCGACTTTCTTTCTTGTTTTTAAAGTTTACTTTTAGATATTTTTCTCTCTATCTCAGTTTTATTTTGATTTACTATATCATCTTTTTTTTTTTCATTTGTTCCTACATAACCATAGGTTTTGTTTTTTTTTCTCTCTCACTCTCTTTCTCTCTCTCTCCCTCTTCTTGATCTCTATATAATTAATCTTTTTATTAGCTCTAATAACGACTCTGACTATAATTGGCTGTGAATAGGGCCATAGCTGGCCGGACGGACAAATAAAATTCCCCTTCCGTGTCAGAGTCGGTATTAGTTTATTTTGTAATTTTATTATTTAGTGTGAGTTGGCTGGCTCTAGGTCCGAAAAAGTTGCGTTTGTTCACAACTGTAAACAACTTATGCATTGTACCACCTACAGTTGTGAACAAACGCAACGTTTTCGGACCTAGAGCCAGCCAACTCACACTAATTAAACATTAGAAAGGTCGCCAAATAAATTACAATTCTATATAAGAGACGGTACGCTCTCTTTTTTGTAAATGAAATTAACAAAAGTTTCAACAAACAACGCAAAAAACGCTTTTTTGAATGCTTCGCATTTCAAAATTAACGGGCACTTCTAAGTTCGCTCAAAAGCTCAAGCTTTTGCACTTAAAAAGTTCAGCCGTAAGCTGAAGCATTACCATAAGAAAGATGAAAGCACTCATTGCTTGTCTATTTTTGCTTTCATTGCTTTTAGCAGTTCCCAACTGATTTATGCAATGATTGTATGGAGAGGCAGTTGACAATCATGCTTTTTTCAGCAAAAAGCCTACTGAAGAGTCGTTAGGGATAACGATGAAACAGTTCTGTATAGGCAACCAGCTCTTTTTGGTGGTACAATGCATACGTTGTTTACAGTTGTGAACAAACGCAACATTTTCGGACCTAGAGCCAGCCAACTCACACTAATTAAACATTAGAAAGGTCGGCAAATAAATTACAAAAGTAATTTTATTATATTTTCTTTGATAGGCTTCCTTACATCATAAAATTTTTTTTAACGTATATACATTTTTGTTGACAGCCTTTATATGTCAACTCTAAATAAATAAATAAATAAAAAATTTAGTTTTCTATTTCGTTTTCAATGTCGGTTTCATATTCGATTTCGTTTTGGTTTTGGTTTTCAATTTCGATTGCGATTCGATCTCGTTTCCGAATCTCGATTTCGTTTTGGTTATCGAATTCGTTTTCGATTTCGCTTTCGATTTCGACTACGATTTCAATTTCGATATCGTTTTGGATGTCGTTTTCGATTTCGCTTTCGATTTCGTTAGGGTTTTCGATTTCGATTTCGTTTTGGTTTTGGGTTTCGATTTCGTTATGGTTTTCGATTTGGTTTTCGTTTCCGATTTCGATTTCGTTTCCGATTTCGTTTTCGATTTGGTTTTGGTTTTCGTCTTCGATTTCGTTAAGGTTTTGGATTTGGTTTTCAATTTCGTTTTCGATTTCGGTTTAATTTCGATTTGGTTTTGGTTTTCGTTTTCGATTTCGTTTAGGTTTTGGTTTTCGATTTCGTTTTAGTTTTGGATTTGGTTTTCGACTTCGTTTTCAATTTCGATTTCAATTTCGTTTCCGTTTCCGTTTTGGTTTTCTTTCGATTTGATTTTCGTTTTCGATTTCGGTTTCATTTCCGTTATTGTTTTCATTTTCATTTTGGTTTTCGATTTCGTTTTCAATTTCGATTGTAATTTCTTTTTCGCTTTCGATTTCGTTTTCGATCTGTTTTCGATTTCAATTTCGATTTCGATTTCGTTATCGATTTCAATTTCGATTCCGATTTCGTTTTCTTTTTGATTTGGTTTTTGATATCGTTTTGGTTTTCGATTTCGTTTGCGATGTCGTTATCGGTTTCATTTTCGATTTCGTTTTGGTTTTCGTTTTCGATTTCGTTTTCAATATCAATTTCGATTTAGTTTTCGATTTCGTTTTCGGTTTTATTTTCGTTTTCTTTTTCAATTTCGTTTTCGTTTTCTATTTTTTTTTCGATTTCTTTCTCGATTTCTGTTTCATTTTCGATATGGTTTTCGATTTCAATTTCGTTTTCGATTTCAATTTCGCATTGAAATTTAGGGAGGAAGTCTCAACTGTGGGTCCCAACCCAGGTTGCGAAGGGCAAACAAAAGGAACTGCTTCTGGACAGATTCAATACGATTAATCAGGGTGAGTGATTGAGGGTTCCAAATACACGAACCAAACTCCATAATAGGCCTCACTAGGGATATAAACAAAAGCTTGGTCGTGTAGGGATCATTAAACTCCTTAGACCAACGTTTAATAAAACCTAACAAACCAATTTCTTTATTCACAGAAAGTTCAATGTGAGTGCCAAAAGAAAGTTTATTGTCGAGGGTAAGATTCAACTTGTTCAAGTTGATAAGAATCCAACAAATAGTTAATCAAAAGAGGGGTTCTACGATAAAAAGTCATAGATTTACACTTGTCTCTGTTCATTTGCAACAAATTGTAAGAACACCACATAAATATGGAATTCAAATCTACCTGAAGCAAAGCAGAATCTTTGGGCGAGTTGTGGCACAGGAATATCTTTAAGTCAGCTGCGTACATCAGTGCACGAGAATGCTTAATTACATTAGGCAGGTCATTAATAAATAACACGAAGAGAAGAGGTCCAAGATGGCTGCCTTGGGGAACTCCAGAGGTCACAAATACCGGATAAGAAGTGCTACTATTAAAGACTACTTTCTGAGTTCAAGACTGGAGATAAGATTTTATCCAATTAAGAAGCCCCAATGGAAGTCCCAGCAGACGCAATTTCAATTTCGTTTTGGTTTTCGATTTGGATTTCGTTTTCGATTTCGATTTCCTTTTGGAATTCGTTCTCGATTTCGTTTTCGATTTCGGTTTCATTTCTCGTTTTCGATTTCGTTTTGGTTTTATTTATCGATTTCGTTTTCAATTTCGATTTCGTTTTTCGATTTCGATTTTCGTTTTCGATTTCAATCTTGTTTTCGATTTCTAAATCGATTTCGTTTTCGATTTCGATTTCGTTGTCGATTTCGATTACGTTTTGGTTTTCGATTTCGTTTTTAATTTCGATTTCTAGTTCGTTTTGGTTTTCGATTTCGTTTTGGTTTAATATTCGTTTTCGATCTCAATATCGTTATTGATTTCCATATCGATTTCGTTTTCGATTTCAATTTCTATTTCGTTTTGGTTTTCGGTTTTATTTTCGTTTGCTTTTTTCAATTTCGTTTTCGATTTCAATTTCGATTTCGTTTTCGATTTTGTTTTCGATTTTGTTGTCGATTTCGTTACCTTTTTATACCCTTGTAGAGGGTATATTAAATATGTCCAGATGTTTGTAACGCATAGAAGGAAGCATCTCCGACCACACAAAGTGTATATATTCTTGATCAGCATTACGAGCTGAGTTGATATAGCCATGTCCGTCTGTCCGTCCGTCTGTCCGTCCGTATGTTTCTATGCTATCTCCTCCGTCAGTTTTAAAGCTATCTTAACCAAACTTTGGACGAAGCCTTTTGGTACAAATACGCTGCACATTTGTTGGAATCGACCGGATCGGATGACTATATCATATAGCTGCCATAGGAACCTTCGGTCGAAAAAAGTAGTTCTAGTGAGAAAACTTTTTTATCTTCAACGCAAACGTTTTCTATGCTTGTACATAACTTCACCAAGTTTTATGAAAGTCGGACAACTATATAGTATAGCTGCCATACAAAAGATATGCCTGAGAAAAGTCTAAGTAGGAAGCACTTTTTTGTTTTCAATGCTATCGCTCCCAAACTTGTCACTAATCAATATTATCGGATGACTATAGCATATAGCTGCCATAGGAACAATCGGTCGAAAAAGTAGTTCTAGTGAGAAGAACTTTTTTGTTTTCAATGGTAGTGTTCTTTTACCTTCCAGTTGTCAATATTATCAGTTTCCAAACAATTTTGGGGAGTTCGGTCAAAATCGGATGAACACATCGTATAGCTGCCATATAACAACAATCTGGGAAGCAAATGCTTAAATTAGTGGCGCCATCAAGGGTATATAAACTTCGGTCGAGCCGAAGTTAGCTTTAATCTATTTTTCGTTTTGCTTTTCGGTATCGTTTTCGATTTCGGTTTCATTTTCGATTTGGTTTTCGATTTCAATTTCGATTTCGTTCTCAATTTCGTTATGGTTTTCGACTTCGAATTCGTTGACGATTTCGTTTTCGATTTCATTTTCGTTTTCCATTTCATTTTCGATTTCGACTTCGTTTACTATTTCGTTTTCAATTTCGTTATGGTTTTCGTTTTCGTTTTCGATCTCATTTTCGATTTCGTTTTGGTTACGATTTCTATTTCGATTTTGTTTTCGATTTCGATTCCGTTTCGATCTCGTTTCCGATCTCAATTTCGATTTCGTTTTGGTTTTTGATTTTGCTTTCGATTTCGTTTTCGATTTCATTATCGATTTCGTTTTCGGTTTCATTTTCGATTTCTATTTCGTTTTGGTTTTGGTTTTCGTTTTCGATTTCATTTTCGATTTCAATTTTGTTTTCGTTTTGGTTTTCGTTTTCGCTTTCGTTATGGTTTTCGATTTCGTTTTCGATTTCATTTTCGATTTCGTTTTCGACTTCGATTTTGTTTTGGTTTTCGATCTCGATTTCAATTTCGATTTTGTTTTCGATTTCGTTCTCGATGTCGTTTTCGCTTACGATTTAGTTTTCGACTTCGTTTTCGATTTCGTTTTCGATTTCGTTTTCGGTGTCGTTTTCGCTTTCGATTTCGTTCTCGATTTCGTTTTCGATTTGGGGTTCGTTATCGATTTCGTTTTCGGTTTCGTTTTCGATTTCTATTTCGTTTTCGGTTCGATTTCTATTTCGTTTTTGGTTTTGGTTTTCGTTTGCGATTTTGTTTTCGATTTCGATATCGTTTTCGATCTCGTTTCCGATCTCGATTTCGTTTTCGGTATCGATTTCGTTTTCGACTTCGATTTCATTTTCGTTTTCGGTTTCGTTTTCGATATCTATTTCGTTTTGGTTTTCGTTCTCGATTTTGTTTTCGATTTCGATTCCGTTTCGATCTCGTTTCCGATCTCGATTTCGATTTCGACTTCGTTGTCGATTTCGTTATGGTGTTCGATTTCGTTTTCGATTTCGTTCTCGATGTCGTTTTCGATATTCGACTTCGATTTGGTTTTCGTTGTCGATTTCGATTTCGTTTTGAGTTTCGTTTTCGATTTCTATTTCGTTTTGGTCTTCGTTTTCGATTTCAATTTTGTTTTCGTATTGGTTTTCGTTTTCGCCTTCGTTATGGTTTTCGATTTCGTTTTCGATTTCGTGCTCGATTTCGATTTCGATTTGGTTTTCGATTTCGTTTTCGGTTTCATTTTCGATTTCGTTTTCGATTTCGTTTCCGATTTCGTTCTCGATGTCGTTTTCGATTTCGACTTCGATTTGGTTTTCGTTGTCGATTTCGATATCGTTTTCGATTTCTATTTCGTTTCGGTTTTGGTTTTCGTTTTCGATTTTGTTTACGATTTTGTTTTCGATTTCGATTCCGTTTCGATCTAGTTTCCGATCTCGATTTCGTTTTCGTTAGCGATTTCGATTTCGTTTTGGTTTTCGTTTTCGATTTTGTTTTCGATTTCGATTCCGTTTCGATCTCGTTTCCGATCTCGATTTCGTTTTCATTATCGATTTCGTTTTCGATATCGTTTTCGATATCGGTTTCATTTTCGATTTGGTTTTCAATTTCAATTTCGATTTCGTTTTCATATCGATATGGTTTTCGACTTCGATTTCGTTGACGATTTCGTTTTCGATTTCATTTTCGTTCTCCATTTCATTTTCGATTTCGTTAACGATTTCGTTTTCGATATCGTTTTGATTTTCGATTTCGTTTTCGATCTCATTTGCGATATCGTTTTCGATTTCGTTTTGTTTTCGATATCGATTCCGTTTCGATCTCGTTTCCGATCTCGATTTCGTTTTCGTTTTCGATTTCATATTCGATTTCGGTTTCAATTTTCGATTTCGTTTTGGTTTTCGATTTCGATTTCATTTTCGATTTCGTTTCCGATTTCGTTTTGGTTTTCGATCTCGATTTCAATTTCGAGTTCGTTATCCGTTTCATTTTCGATTTTGTTTTCGATTTCGTTTACGATTTCGTTCTCGATGTCGTTTTCGATTTCGTGTTCGATTTCGACTTCGATTTGGTTTTCATTGTCGATTTCGATTTCGTTTTCGTTTTCGATTTCTATTTCGTTTTGGTTTTCGTTTTCGATTCCGTTTCGATCTCGTTTCCGATCTCGATTTCGTTTTCGTTATCGATTTCGTTTTCGATTTCGACTTCGATTTCGTTTTGGTTTTCGATTTCGTTTTTGATTTCGTTTTCGATTTCGACTTCGATTTGGTTTTCGTTGTCGATTTCGATTTCGTTTTCGGTTTTGTTTTCGATTTCTATTTCGTTTTGGTTTTTTTTTTTTGTTTTCGATTTCGTAATCGATTTCGAATTCGTTGTCGTTTTGGTTTTCGATCTCGTTTTCAACTTCGATTTCGTTACCGTTTTCGATTTCGATTTGGTTCTAGTGAGAAAAACTTTTTTGTTTTCAATGGTAGTGTTCTTATACCTTCCAGTGGTCAATACTATCAGTTTCCACACAGTTTTGGGGAGTTCGGTCAAAATCGGATGAACACATCGTATAGCTGCCATATAACAACAATCTGGGAAGCAAATGCTTAAAATAGTGGCGCCATCAAGGGTATATTAACTTCGGTCGAGCCGAAGTTAGCTTTAATCTATTTTTCGTTTTGGCTTTCGGTATCGTTTTCGATTTCGGTTTCATTTTCGATTTGGTTTTCGATTTCAATTTCGATTTCGTTTTCATTTCGATATGGATTTCGACTTCGATCTCGTTGACGATTTCGTTTTCGATTTCATTTTCGTTTTCCATTTCATTTTCGATTTCGATTTCGTTTACGATTTCGTTATGGTTTTCGATTTCGTTTCCGATCTCATTTTCGATTTCGTTTTCGATTTCGTTTTGGTTTTTGTTATGGTTTTCGATTTCGTTTTCAACTTCGATGTTGTTTTCCTGGTCGTTTTCGATTTTGTTTTCGATTTCGATTCCGTTTCGATCTCTTTTCCGATCTCGATTTCGTTTTCGTTATCGATTTCGTTTTCGATTTCAATTTCGATTTCGTTTTATTTTTTTGATTTCGCTTTCGATTTCGTTATCTTTTTCGATTTCGTTTTCGTTTTCGATTTCATTTTCCATTTCTATTTCGTTTTCGATTTCATTTTTGATTTCAATTTTGTTTTCGTTTTGGTTTTCGTTTTCGCTTTCGTTATGGTTTTCGATTTCGATTTCATTTTCGATTTCGTTTTCGATTTCGTTTTGGTTTTCGATCTCGATTTCAATTTTGATTTCGTTTTCGGTTTCATTTTCGATTTTGTTTTCGATTTCGTTTTCGATTTCGTTCTCGATGTCGTTTTCGCTTTCGATTTCGTTTTCGATTTCGTATTCGATTTCGTTCTCGGTGTCGTTTTCGCTTTCGATTTCGTTCTCGATTTCGTTTTCGATTTGGGGTTCGTTGTCGACTTCGATTTCGTTTTCGGTTTCGTTTTCGATTTCTATTTCGTTTTGGTTTTCGATTTTGTTTTCGATTTCGCTTCCGTTTTGATCTCGATTACGTTTTCGATTTCGTTTTCGGTTCGATTTCTATTTCGTTTTTGGTTTTGGTTTTCGTTTGCGACTTTGTTTTCGATTTTGTTTTCGATTTCGATTCCGTTTCGATCTCGTTTCCAATCTCGACTTCGATTCCGTTTCGATCTCGTTTCCGATCTCGATTTCGTTTTCGCTATCGATTTCGTTTTCGATTTCATTTTCGTTTTCGGTTTCGTTTTCGATTTCTATTTCGTTTTGGTTCTCGTTCTCGATTTTGTTTTCGATTTCGATTCCGTTTCGATCTCGTTTCCGATCTCGATTTCGATTTCGATTTCGACTTTGTTGTCGATTTCGTTATGGTGTTCGATTTCGTTTTCGATTTCGTTCTCGATATCGTTCTCGATGTCGACTTCGATTTGATTTTCGTTGTCGATTTTGATTTCGGTTTCGTTTTCGATTTTTATTTCGTTTTGGTCTTCGTTTTCGATTTCAATTTTGTTATCGTATTGGTTTTCGTTTTCGCCTTCGTTATGGTTTTCGATTTCGTTTTTGATTTCGAGCTCGACTTTGATATCGTTTTCGATTTGGTTTTCGATTTCGTTTTCGGTTTCATTTTCGATTTCGTTTTCGTTTCCGATTTCCTTCTCGATGTCGTTTTCGTTGTCGATTTCGACTTCGATTTGATTTTCGTTGTCGATTTCGGTTTCGTTTTCGATTTCTATTTCGTTTTGGTCTTCGTTTTCGATCTCAATTTTGTTTTCGTATTGGTTTTCGTTTTCGCCTTCGTTATGGTTTTCGATTTCGTTTTCGATTTCGAGCTCGATTTCGATTTCGTTTTCGATTTGGTTTTCGATTTCGTTTTCGGTTTCATTTTCGATTTCGATTCCGTTTCGATCTAGTTTCCGATCTCGATTTCGTTTTCGTTTTGGTTTTCGTTTTCGATTTTGTTTTCGATTTCGATTCAAGTCGATCTGGTTTCCAATCTCGATTTCGTTTTCGTTATCGATTTGGTTTTCGATTTCGTTATCGGTTTCATTTTCGATTTCGATTCCGTTTCGATCTCGATTTCGATTTCGAGCTCGATTTCGATTTCGTTTTCGATTTGGTTTTCGATTTCGTTTTCGGTTTCATTTTCGATTTCGATTCCGTCTCGATCTAGTTTCCGATCTCGATTTCATTTTCGTTTTGGTTTTCGTTTTCGATTTCGTTTTGGTTTTCGTTTTCGATTTCGTTTTGGTTTTCGATCTCGATATCAATTTCGATTTCGTTTTCGGTTTCATTTTCGATTTTGTTTTCGATTTCGTTCTCGGTGTCGTTATCGCTTTCGATTTCGTTCTCGATTTCGTTTTCGATTTGGGGTTCGTTGTCGATTTCGTTTTCGGTTTCGTTTTCGATATCTATTTCGTTTTGGTTTTCGTTTTCGATTTTGTTTTCGATATTGCTTCATTTTTGATCTCGATTACGTTTTCGATTTCGTTTTCGGTTTCGTTTTCGATTTCTATTTCGTTTTGGTTTTCGTTCTCGATTTTGTTTTCGATTTCGATTCCGTTGCGATCTCGTTTCCGATCTCGATTTCGACTTCGTTGTCGATTTCGTTATGGTGTTCGATTTCGTTATCGATTTCGTTCTCGATGTCGTTTTCGATTTCGACTTCGATTTGATTTTCGTTGTCGACTTCGATTTCGGTTTCGTTTTCGATTTCTATTTCGTTTTGGTCTTCGTTTTCGATTTCAATTTTGTTTTCGTATTGGTTTCGTTTTCGCTTTCGTTATGGTTTTCGATTTCGTTTTCGATTTCATTTTCGATTTCGTGCTCGATTTCGATTTCGTTTTCGATTTGGTTATCGATTTCGTTTTCGGTTTCGTTTTCGATTTCGTTTTCGTTCTCGATGTCGTTTTCGTTTTCGACTTCGATTTGGTTTTCGTTGTCGATTTCGATATCGTTTTCGATTTCTATTTCGTTTTGGTTTTGGTTTTCGTTTTCGATTTTGTTTCCGATTTTGTTTTCGATGTCGATTCCGTTTCGATCTAGTTTCCGATCTTGATTTCGTTTTCGTTAGCGATTTCGTTTTCGATTTCGACATCGATTTCGATTTTGTTTTGGTTATCGTTTTCGATTTTGTTTTCGATTTCGATTCCGTTTCGATCTCGTTTCCGATCTCGATTTCGTTTTCGTTATCGATTTCGTTTTCGATTTCGATATGGTTTTCGACTTCGATTTCGTTGACGATTTCGTTTTCGATTTCATTTTCGTTCTCCATTTCATTTTCGATTTCCTTAACGATTTCGTTTTCGATTTCGTTATGGTTTTCGATTTCGTTTTCGATCTCATTTTCGATATCGTTTTCGATTTCGTTTTGGTTTTCGATTTCGTTTTCGATATCGACTTCGATGTTGTTTTCGTTGTCGATTTCGATTTCAGTTTCGTTTTGGTTTTCGTTTTCGATTTTGTTTTCGATTTCGATTCCGTTTCGATCTCGTTTCCGATCTCGATTTCGTTTTCGTTTTCGATTTCGTTTTGGATTTCATTTTCGATTTCGGTTTCAATTTTCGATATCGTTTTGGTTTTCGATTTCATTTTCGAATTCAATTTTGTTTTCGTTTTGGTTTTCGTTTTCGCTTTCGTTATAGTTCTCGATTTCATTTTCGATTTCGTTTTCGATTTCGATTTCGTTTTGGTTTTCGATCTCGATTTCAATTTCGATTTCGTTTTCGGTTTCATTTTCGATATTGTTTTCGATTTCGTTCTCGATGTCGTTTTCGATTTCGTTTTCATTTTCGATTTCGACTTCGATTTAGTTTTCATTGTTGATTTCGATTTCATTTTCGATTTCGATTCCGTTTCGATCTAGTTTCCGATCTCGATTTCGTTTTCGTTTTGGTTTTCGTTTTCGATTTTGTTTTCGATTTCGATTCAAGTCGATCTGGTTTCCAATCTCGATTTCGTTTTCGTTATCGATTTGGTTTTCGATTTCGTTATCGGTTTCATTTTCGATTTCGATTCCGTTTCGATCTCGATTTCGATTTCGAGCTCGATTTCGATTTCGTTTTCGATTTGGTTTTCGATTTCGTTTTCGGTTTCATTTTCGATTTCGATTCCGTCTCGATCTAGTTTCCGATCTCGATTTCATTTTCGTTTTGGTTTTCGTTTTCGATTTCGTTTTGGTTTTCGTTTTCGATTTCGTTTTGGTTTTCGATCTCGATATCAATTTCGATTTCGTTTTCGGTTTCATTTTCGATTTTGTTTTCGATTTCGTTCTCGGTGTCGTTATCGCTTTCGATTTCGTTCTCGATTTCGTTTTCGATTTGGGGTTCGTTGTCGATTTCGTTTTCGGTTTCGTTTTCGATATCTATTTCGTTTTGGTTTTCGTTTTCGATTTTGTTTTCGATATTGCTTCATTTTTGATCTCGATTACGTTTTCGATTTCGTTTTCGGTTTCGTTTTCGATTTCTATTTCGTTTTGGTTTTCGTTCTCGATTTTGTTTTCGATTTCGATTCCGTTTCGATCTCGTTTCCGATCTCGATTTCGACTTCGTTGTCGATTTCGTTATGGTGTTCGATTTCGTTATCGATTTCGTTCTCGATGTCGTTTTCGATTTCGACTTCGATTTGATTTTCGTTGTCGACTTCGATTTCGGTTTCGTTTTCGATTTCTATTTCGTTTTGGTCTTCGTTTTCGATTTCAATTTTGTTTTCGTATTGGTTTCGTTTTCGCTTTCGTTATGGTTTTCGATTTCGTTTTCGATTTCATTTTCGATTTCGTGCTCGATTTCGATTTCGTTTTCGATTTGGTTATCGATTTCGTTTTCGGTTTCGTTTTCGATTTCGTTTTCGTTCTCGATGTCGTTTTCGTTTTCGACTTCGATTTGGTTTTCGTTGTCGATTTCGATATCGTTTTCGATTTCTATTTCGTTTTGGTTTTGGTTTTCGTTTTCGATTTTGTTTCCGATTTTGTTTTCGATGTCGATTCCGTTTCGATCTAGTTTCCGATCTTGATTTCGTTTTCGTTAGCGATTTCGTTTTCGATTTCGACATCGATTTCGATTTTGTTTTGGTTATCGTTTTCGATTTTGTTTTCGATTTCGATTCCGTTTCGATCTCGTTTCCGATCTCGATTTCGTTTTCGTTATCGATTTCGTTTTCGATTTCGATATGGTTTTCGACTTCGATTTCGTTGACGATTTCGTTTTCGATTTCATTTTCGTTCTCCATTTCATTTTCGATTTCCTTAACGATTTCGTTTTCGATTTCGTTATGGTTTTCGATTTCGTTTTCGATCTCATTTTCGATATCGTTTTCGATTTCGTTTTGGTTTTCGATTTCGTTTTCGATATCGACTTCGATGTTGTTTTCGTTGTCGATTTCGATTTCAGTTTCGTTTTGGTTTTCGTTTTCGATTTTGTTTTCGATTTCGATTCCGTTTCGATCTCGTTTCCGATCTCGATTTCGTTTTCGTTTTCGATTTCGTTTTGGATTTCATTTTCGATTTCGGTTTCAATTTTCGATATCGTTTTGGTTTTCGATTTCATTTTCGAATTCAATTTTGTTTTCGTTTTGGTTTTCGTTTTCGCTTTCGTTATAGTTTTCGATTTCATTTTCGATTTCGTTTTCGATTTCGATTTCGTTTTGGTTTTCGATCTCGATTTCAATTTCGATTTCGTTTTCGGTTTCATTTTCGATATTGTTTTCGATTTCGTTCTCGATGTCGTTTTCGATTTCGTTTTCATTTTCGATTTCGACTTCGATTTAGTTTTCATTGTTGATTTCGATTTCGTTTTCGATTTCTATTTCGTTTTGGTTTTCGTTTTCGATTCCGTTTCGATCTCGTTTCCGATCTCGATTTCGTTTTCGTTTTCGATTTCGACGTCGATTTCGTTTTGGTTTTCGATTTCGATTTTGATTTCGTTTTCGATTTCGACTTCGATTTGGTTTTCGTTGTCGATTTCGATTTCGTTTTCGGTTTTGTTTTCGATTTCTATTTCGATTCGGTTTTTTTTTTTTGTTTTCGATTTCGTTATCGATTTCGAATTCGTTTTCGTTTTGGTTTTCGATCTCGTTTTCAACTTCGATTTCGTTTCTGTTTTCGATTTGGTCGAATCGGTCGAAAAGTAGTTCTAGTGAGAAAGACTTTTTTGTTTTCAATGGTAGTGTTCTTATACCTTCCAGTTGTCAATACTATCAGTTTCCACACAGTTTTGGGGAGTTCGGTCAAAATCGGATGAACACATCGTATAGCTGCCATATAACAACAACCTGGGAAGCAAATGCTATAAGGGGTATATAAACTTCGGTCGAGCCGAAGTTAGCTTTAATCTATTTTTCGTTTTGGTTTTCGATATCGTTTTCGATTTCGGTTTCATTTTCGATTTGGTTTTCGATTTCAATTTCGATTTCGTTTTCAATTTCGATATGGTTTTCGACCTCGATTTCGTTGACGATTTCGTTTTCGATTTCATTTTCGTTTTCCATTTCATTTTCGATTTCGATTTCGTTTAAGATTTCGTTATGGTTTTCGAATTCGTTTTCGATTTCATTTTCGATACCGTTTTCGGTTTCGTTTTGGTTTTCGATTTTGTTTTCAATTTCGATTTCGTTTTCGACTTCGATTTTGTTTTCGATTTCGTTATGGTTATCGATTTCGTTTTCGATTTCATTTTCGATTTCGTTTTCGGTTTCGTTTTTAATTTCTATTATGTTTTGGTTTTCGTTTTCGATTTCATATTCGATTTTGTTTTCGTTTTTAATTTCGATATGGTTTTCGATTTCGTTTTGGTTTTCGCTTTGGTTTTCGATTTCGACTTCGGTGTTGTTTTCGTTGTCGATTTCGATTTCAGTTTCGTTTTGGTTTTCGTTTTCGATTTTGTTTTCGATTTCGATTTCGTTTCGATCTCGTTTCCGATCTCGATTTCGTTTTCGATTTCAATTTCGATTTCGTTTCATTTTATGATTTCGCTTTCGATTTCGTTATGGTTTTCGATTTCATTTTCGATTTCGTTTACGATTTCGTTTTCGATTTCGTTTTCGATCTCATTTTCGATATCGTTTTCGATTTCGTTTTGGTTTTCGCTTTGGTTTTCGATTTCGACTTCGGTGTTGTTTTCGTTGTCGATTTCGATTTCAGTTTCGTTTTGGTTTTCGTTTTCGATTTTGTTTTCGATTTCGATTTCGTTTCGATCTCGTTTCCGATCTCGATTTCGCTTTCGATTTCGTTATGGTTTTCGATTTCATTTTCGATTTCGTTTTTGGTTTCATTTTCTATTTCTATTTCGTTTTCGATTTCATTTTCGATTTCAATTTTGTTTTCGTTTTGGTTTTCGTTTTCGCTTTCGTTATGGTTTTCGATTTCGATTTCATTTTTGTTATGGTCTTCGATCTCGATTTCAATTTCGATTTCGTTTTCGGTTTCATTTTCGATTTTGTTTTCGATTTCGTTTTCGATTTCGTTCTCGATGTCGTTTTCGCTTTCCATTTCGTTTTCGATTTCATTTTCGATTACGTTTTCGGTTTCGTTATGGTTTTCGATTTCGTTTTCGATCTCATTTCGATACCGTTTTCGATTTCGTTTTGGTTTTCGATCTCGATTTCAATTTCGATTTCGTTTTCGGTTTCATTTTCGATTTCGTTTTCCATTTCATTTTCGATTTCGTTTACGAATTCGTTATGGTTTTCGATTTCGTTTTCGATCTCATATTCGATACCGTTTTCGATTTCGTTTTGGTATTCGATTTTGTTTTCAATTTCGATTCCGTTTCGATCTCGTTTCCAATCTCGATTTCGATTCCGTTTCGATCTCGTTTCCGAACTCGATTTCGTTTTCGCTATCGATTTCGTTTTCGACTTCGATTTCATTTTTGTTTTCGGTTTCGTTTTCGATTTCTATTTCGTTTTGGTTTTCGCTCTCGATTTTGTTTTCGATTTCGATTCCGTTTCGATCTCGTTTCCGATCTCGATTTCGATTTCGACTTCGTTGTCGATTTCGTTATGGTGTTCGATTTCGTTTTCGATTTCGTTCTCGATGTCGTTTTCGATTTCGACTTCGATTTGATTTTCGTTGTCGATTTCGATTTCGATTTCGTTCTCGATTTCGTTTTCGATTTGGGGTTCGTTGTCGATTTCGTTTTCGGTTTCGTTTTCGATATCTATTTCGTTTTGGTTTTCGTTTTCGATTTTGTTTTCGATATTGCTTCATTTTTGATCTCGATTACGTTTTCGATTTCGTTTTCGGTTCGATTTCTATTTCGTTTTTGGTTTTGGTTTTCGTTTGCGATTTTGTTTTCGATTTCGATTCCGTTTCGATCTCGTTTCCAATCTCGATTTCGATTCCGTTTCGATCTCGTTTCCGATCTCGATTTCGTTTTCGCTATCGATTTCGTTTTCGACTTCGATTTCATTTTCGGTTTCGTTTTCGATTTCTATTTCGTTTTGGTTTTCGTTCTCGATTTTGTTTTCGATTTCGATTCCGTTTCGATCTCGTTTCCGATCTCGATTTCGATTTCGACTTCGTTGTCGATTTCGTTATGGTGTTCGATTTCGTTTTCGATTTCGTTCTCGATGTCGTTTTCGATTTCGACTTCGATTTGATTTTCGTTGTCGATTTCGATTTCGGTTTCGTTTTCGATTTCTATTTCGTTTTGGTCTTCGTTTTCGATTTCAATTTTGTTTTCGTATTGGTTTCGTTTTCGCTTTCGTTATGGTTTTCGATTTCGTTTTCGATTTCATTTTCGATTTCGTGCTCGATTTCGATTTCGTTTTCGATTTGGTTATCGATTTCGTTTTGGGTTTCGTTTTCGATTTCGTTTCCGATTTCGTTCTCGATGTCGTTTTCGTTTTCGACTTCGATTTGGTTTTCGTTGTCGATTTCGATATCGTTTTCGATTTCTATTTCGTTTTGGTTTTGGTTTTCGTTTTCGATTTTGTTTCCGATTTTGTTTTCGATGTCGATTCCGTTTCGATCTAGTTTCCGATCTTGATTTCGTTTTCGTTAGCGATTTCGTTTTCGATTTCGACATCGATTTCGATTTCGTTTTGGTTTTCGTTTTCGATTTTGTTTTCGATTTCGATTCCGTTTCGATCTCGTTTCCGATCTCGATTTCGTTTTCGTTATCGATTTCGTTTTCGATTTCGATATGGTTTTCGACTTCGATTTCGTTGACGATTTCGTTTTCGATTTAATTTTCGTTCTCCATTTCATTTTCGATTTCCTTAACGATTTCGTTTTCGATTTCGTTATGGTTTTCGATTTCGTTTTTGATCTCATTTTCGATATCGTTTTCGATTTCGTTTTGGTTTTCGATTTCGTTTTCGATTTCGACTTCGATGTTGTTTTCGTTGTCGATTTCGATTTCAGTTTCGTTTTGGTTTTCGTTTTCGATTTTGTTTTCGATTTCGATTCCGTTTCGATCTCGTTTCCGATCTCGATTTCGTTTTCGTTTTCGATTTCGTTTTGGATTTCATTTTCGATTTCGGTTTCAATTTTCGATATCGTTTTGGTTTTCGATTTCATTTTCGAATTCAATTTTGTTTTCGTTTTGGTTTTCGTTTTCGCTTTCGTTATAGTTTTCGATTTCATTTTCGATTTCGTTTTCGATTTCGATTTCGTTTGGGTTTTCGATCTCGATTTCAATTTCGATTTCGTTTTCGGTTTCATTTTCGAAATTGTTTTCGATTTCGTTCTCGATGTCGTTTTCGATTTCGTTTTCGTTTTCGATTTCGACTTCGATTTGGTTTTCATTGTCGATTTCGATTTCGTTTTTGATTTCTATTTCGTTTTTGTTTTCGTTTTCGATTCCGTTTCGATCTCGTTTCCGATCTCGATTTCGTTTTCGTTTTCGATTTCGACGTCGATTTCGTTTTGGTTTTCGATTTCGTTTTTGATTTCGTTTTCGATTTCGACTTCGATTTGGTTTTCGTTGTCGATTTCGATTTCGTTTTCGGTTTTGTTTTCGATTTCTATTTCGATTCGGTTTTTTTTTTTGTTTTCGATTTCGTTATCGATTTCGAATTCGTTTTCGTTTTGGGTTTCGATCTCGTTTTCAACTTCGATTTCGTTTCTGTTTTCGATTTCGATTTGGTCGAATCGGTCGAAAAGTAGTTCTAGTGAGAAAGACTTTTTTGTTTTCAATGGTAGTGTTCTTATACCTTCCAGTTGTCAATACTATCAGTTTCCACACAGTTTTGGGGAGTTCGGTCAAAATCGGATGAACACATCGTATAGCTGCCATATAACAACAATCTGGGAAGCAAATGCTATAAGGGGTATATAAACTTCGGTCGAGCCGAAGTTAGCTTTAATCTATTTTTCGTTTTGGTTTTCGATATCGTTTTCGATTTCGGTTTCATTTTCGATTTGGTTTTCGATTTCAATTTCGATTTCGTTTTCAATTTCGATATGGTTTTCGACCTCGATTTCGTTGACGATTTCGTTTTCGATTTCATTTTCGTTTTCCATTTCATTTTCGATTTCGATTTCGTTTAAGATTTCGTTATGGTTTTCGATTTCGTTTTCGATTTCATTTTCGATACCGTTTTCGGTTTCGTTTTGGTTTTCGATTTTGTTTACAATTTCGATTTCGATTTTGTTTTCGATTTCGTTATGGTTATCGATTTCGTTTTCGATTTCATTTTCGATTTCGTTTTCGGTTTCGTTTTTAATTTCTATTATGTTTTGGTTTTCGTTTTCGATTTCATTTTCGATTTTGTTTTCGTTTTCAATTTCGTTATGGTTTTCGATTTCGTTTTGGTTTTCGCTTTGGTTTTCGATTTCGACTTCGGTGTTGTTTTCGTTGTCGATTTCGATTTCAGTTTCGTTTTGGTTTTCGTTTTCGATTTTGTTTTCGATTTCGTTTCGATCTCGTTTCCGATCTCGATTTCGTTTTCGATTTCAATTTCGATTTCGTTTCATTTTTGGATTTCGCTTTCGATTTCGTTATGGTTTTCGATTTCATTTTCGATTTCGTTTTCGGTTTCATTTTCGATTTCTATTTCGTTTTCGATTTCATTTTCGATTTCAATTTTGTTTTCGTTTTGGTTTTCGTTTTCGCTTTCGTTATGGTTTTCGATTTCGATTTCATTTTTGTTATGGTCTTCGATCTCGATTTCAATTTCGATTTCGTTTTCGGTTTCATTTTCGATTTTGTTTTCGATTTCGTACTTGATGTCGTTTTCGCTTTCCATTTCGTTTTCGATTTCATTTTCGATTACGTTTTCGGTTTCGTTATGGTTTTCGATTTCGTTTTCGATCTCATTTCGATACCGTTTTCGATTTCGTTTTGGTTTTCGATCTCGATTTCAATTTCGATTTCGTTTTCGGTTTCATTTTCGATTTCGTTTTCCATTTCATTTTCGATTTCGTTTACGAATTCGTTATGGTTTTCGACTTCGTTTTCGATCTCATATTCGATACCGTTTTCGATTTCGTTTTGGTATTCGATTTTGTTTTCAATTTCGATTTCGTTTTCGATTTCGACTTCGATATTGTTTTCGATTTCGTTATGGTTTTCGATTTCGTTTTCGATTTCAATTTTGTTTTCGTTTTGGTTTTCGTTTTCGCTTTCGTTATGGTTTTCGATTTCGATTTCGATTTCATTTTCGACTTCGTTTTCGATTTCGATTTCGTTTTGGATTTCGGTCTCGATTTCAATTTCGATTTCGTTTTCGATTTAGTTATGATTTTCGATTTCGTTTTCGATCTCATTTTCGATATCGTTTTCGACTTCGTTTTGGTTTTCGTTTTGGATTTCGATTTCGTTCTCGATATCGACTTCGGTGTTGTTTTCGTTGTCGATTTCGATATCAGTTTCGTTTTGGTTTTCGTTTTCGATTTTGTTTTCGATTTTGTTTTCGATTTCGATTCCGTTTCGATCTTGTTTCCGATCTCGATTTCGTTTTTGTATCGATTTCGTTTTCGATTTCAATTTCAATTTCGATTTCGATTTCAATTTTGATTTCGTTTCGTTTTCGATTTCGTTTTCGATTTCGTATTTCGTTTTCGATTTCATTTTCGATTTCAATTTTGTTTTCGTTTTCGCTTTCGTTATGGTTTTCGATTTCGATATCATTTTCGATTTCGTTTTCGATTTCGATTTCGTTTTGGTTTTCGATCTCGATTTCAATTTCGACTTCGTTTTCGGTTTCATTTTCGATATTGTTTTCGATTTCGTTTTCGATATCGTTCTCGATGTCGTTGTCGCTTTCGATTTCGATATCCGATTTCGATTTCGATTTCGATCTCGATTTCGTTATCGATTTCGATTTCGTTCTCGATATCGTAATCGATTTAATTTTCGAAAATCGATTTCGATTTCGAAATCGAAATCGACAATCGATAATCTAATTCGAAATCGAATATCGATATCGAAATCGATTTCGATTCCGAAATCGAAAACGAAATCGAAATCGAAAATGATCTCGTTTCCGATCTCAATATCGATTTCGATATCGATTTCGATATCGAAATCGATAACCATAATCGAAATCGTTTTCGAATCGATATCGTTATGGTTTCGAACTCGATATAATTTTCGATTTCGATAACGAAATCGAAATCGATTCGATATCGAAATCGAAATCGACAATGGAATCGAAGTCGAAAACAAATATCGAAGTCGAATTCCGATTTCGAAACGATTCGAAATCGAGTTCGAAAACCATTCGAATTCGTAAATCGAATATCGAAAACGAAATCGAAAACGGTATCGAAAACGAAATCGAAAATCGAAATCGAAAACCATAACGAAATCGTAAACGAAATCGAAAACGAAATGAAAACGAAATCGAAAACGAAATCGAAAACGAAATCGAAAGCGAAATCGAAATCGAAAACCATAAACGAAATCGAAAACGATAATCGAGAACGAATACAGAAACCGAAAACGAAATCGAAAATGAATCGAAAACGAAATCGAAAGCGAAAACGAATCAAGTCGAAATCGAAAACGAAATCGAAAATGAAACCGAAAACGAAATCGAAAATTGAAATCGAGATCGAAGACCATAACAAAAAATGAAATCGAAATCGAAAACCATAATTCGAAGCAAAAACGAAAACGAACAAAACAAAATTGAAATCGAAAACGAAATCGAAAACGAAATAGAAATCGAAAATCGAAACGAAACGAAATGAAATCGAAAACCATAACGAAATCGAAAGCGAAATCAAAAATGAAACGAAATCGAAATTGAAATCGAAAACGAAATCGAGATCGGAAACGAGATCGAAACGAAATCGAAATCGAAAACAAAATCGAAAACGAAAACAATCCGAAAATCGAAATCGACAACGAAAACAACACCGAAGTCGAAATCGAAAGCGAAAACCAAAACGAAATCGAAAACGATAACGAAATCGAAAACGAAAACAAAATCGAAAATGAAATCGAAAACGAAAACCAAAACATAATAGAAATTAAAAACGAAACCGAAAACGAAATCGAAAATGAAATCGAAAACGAAATCGATAACCATAACGAAATCGAAAACAAAATCGAAGTCGAAAACGAAATCGAAATTGAAAACAAAATCGAAAACCAAAACGAAACCGAAAACGGTATCGAAAATGAAATCGAAAACGAAATCGAAAACCATAACGAAATCTTAAACGAAATCGAAATCGAAAATGAAATGGAAAACGAAAATGAAATCGAAAACGAAATCGTCAACGAAATCGAGGTCGAAAACCATATCGAAATTGAAAACGAAATCGAAATTGAAATCGAAAACCAAATCGAAAATGAAACCGAAATCGAAAACGATATCGAAAACCAAAACGAAAAATAGATTAAAGCTAACTTCGGCTCGACCGAAGTTTATATACCCCTTATAGCATTTGCTTCCCAGATTGTTGTTATATGGCAGCTATACGATGTGTTCATCCGATTTTGACCGAACTCCCCAAAACTGTGTGGAAACTGATAGTATTGACAACTGGAAGGTATAAGAACACTACCATTGAAAACAAAAAAGTCTTTCTCACTAGAACTACTTTTCGACCGATTCGACCAAATCGAAATCGAAAACAGAAACGAAATCGAAGTTGAAAACGAGATCGAAAACCAAAACGAAAACGAATTCGAAATCGATAACGAAATCGAAAACAAAAAAAAAAACCGAATCGAAATAGAAATCGAAAACAAAACCGAAAACGAAATCGAAATCGACAACGAAAACCAAATCGAAGTCGAAATCGAAAACGAAATCAAAAACGAAATCGATAACCAAAACGAAATCGACGTCGAAATCGAAAACGAAAACGAAATCGAGATCGGAAACGAGATCGAAACGGAATCGAAAACGAAAACCAAAACGAAATAGAAATCGAAAACGAAATCGAAATCGACAATGAAAACCAAATCGAAGTCGAAATCGAAAACGAAAACGAAATCGAAAACGACATCGAGAACGAAATCGAAAACAATTTCGAAAATGAAACCGAAAACGAAATCGAAATTGAAATCGAG
>JBAMBO010004591.1:0-91203 GCA_037044535.1 Lordiphosa magnipectinata
CCCAATCAACACAAGAAAGCGAGAACGGACACACATACATATATTCATATGCTCGCACTTATGTACACACATATTCACATTGTTTTTTCGCATTGTTTTTTACTTGAGGTCCGTTCACGGCTTTAATTGCAGTAAGAAATATATTTCAAGTTAATTCGAAGAATCACAACAAGCGGGACGTGTACCTCTCAAGAATGTGTGTGTGTGTACAGAAATGCCAAAAGTACCGATAAAGTTCTTGCATGTGTTTTTGTTATCGAACTAACGAGGCGCCGATAGCTCGAAGCAACCCTATAGTTCTTGGCAGATTTAAACTCCACCTGTGATTTAGAATGCTTAGGAGAAGTAACCTTAACTTTTAGGCGACATGTTTCCTTTATAAAACTGCCTATAAATTTGGCTTTAAGGTCATATTCTAGCCGGTTAGGTAAAAAATGACCTTGAAAGTTGATTTTTGGGCAATTTTTTTCTTTGCGATTACTCGAAATCGGCAACACTTAAAAATTGTTGGACTGCATTTTTGGACTCAGCAAAGGGATTTACATATGAAATGGCTGGCAAATGGGCGGTATCGAAAATGCTGTAAACTAGTGTTAACAGAACATTTTTTGAGCTTCACAGATTGACTATTACACTATCTGAGCAACTCATATGAGAGATCAGACAAGTGAAAATACTGCTTAAGTAATGCTTAAAGTAAGTTCATACGTCGTTTCTCAAATAACAAATTTCATCTCTTATCTTTTTAACATATTTTTAATCTTATTTGATTTGACTATTAAATTATCTGATAAATGCTTATTTCCAAGCACTGCATATTACTTTTCGCAGCAGTTCGTATTTCGGCTGCTTCCCGTCAATTTTGTGTAATTTGCAACAATCACAGTCCACCACTCGCTCACTCCAGCACTTTAGAGTTCAGCATATTGGAAAAGCGCACAGATTTCAAGTGCCTCCCTGCTCGCAGATGGAATGTGTGTGCGTTCATTACGTTCGCACCAGTGCATCGCGATTGTGTATGATGGCACACGTTTCTTACCTGTCCGCTGTCGAATTTCGGTTAACAAAAGACCGGGCAACTAAAAAATAAAAGATAACTAAAAGAGATGCCAAAAAAAAGCGTTATTTATTTTTGTGCTTTCGTGTGTAAAGAATTAAGAGTGACTATATTGTTGTAACTATATAAATACATAGTATATATTCCCTTTGTGGCTAAAACTATTGTTTGTTAGACATTTTTTTTAGTAAATCAAAAAACGGCAAAGGCGAGTTTGAAGTGGCCCAAAATTTTCGATGCTTTCAATTGTTTGTTTCATAAATATTTATGGGAAAATGAAAATGTAATTAAATTTAGAAAACAAAGTTTGTACTGTAAGCATGGGATGTATTGAGCCATGATACAATGAATCCAAGGTAGTGCAAAAACTTGCTCCATTTCGCATGAGCATAACTTTGTCTGTGTCGTCATTTGACAGATTAGTCTTAGGTTGGTTATTTCAATTTTTTAGTTTCTACTTGAGTTAGTTAAAGTGTTGATATTTCAATTCATTTTTATTTTCATTTTGTGACAACAAAATTGTGAGTCTGTGACGTCACATTGAAATTTTTTGCTTGACAAGCGACGCATTGCACTACCTTCTATTTATTGTATCATGGTATAGAACGGTAGTGCGGCATATTGCCAGTATAAACTGTGCATAAAAATGTGACACTCTATATTCTTTCCGTTTTGGTAAAGCAGTCTGGCAAAAGCAATCACTTTGAATACAGTCATTGTCGTATCTTGGCTATTTTACAAATCGAAAAAAAAAAAGAAAAAAGATATAAAACGAAAAACTGAACAATAAGTAAGTAGAGCTTAAGCTGTGATATACCCAGTGAATAACCTTATTCTTAGCTTGCAATGGGAAGTAACAGTACCAGATTCAAGGATATCGCAACAGCAGTGCCAGAAAAGGTTCACCGCCGTGCTGCCAGTGGGATGGCTCCAGTGGCAATTATTGACTTGACTGAAGAGGAAGAAAAAGCTTACGAATGTCCCGTATGCCTAACCAGTCCTCGTAGGAAAAATCCAGTAGCGCTCCCGTGCGGGCACATTTTTTGCTTTAATTGCACTGAGTCCATAGTTGGTGTTGGTCTAAAGAAGTGCCCCGTCTGTAGGTCTACATTTTTCATGGAGGACCTCCATCATATTTATATTTAATTCTATAGGTATAAAATATACTTTTGGTTTGTTGAATTCAACATTTATCGATGGAAACCGATTTTCCCAATCAGTTTGTGGGGATTTAGGCCATTTTGTATATTTAATGTAAAACACAGTTTAGATTTAGTTTTGGTTTATTTGCAGTACGTGTTGCCTGTACGAATGAATACACAGAATGCCAAGAGTTGAGAGTGTGTGCGTGTGTGAGTAAGAGATGTACAATAAAAGAGTTGTTTCTTAACGAGTATCATGTTGTTAGTGATGTGTGAACTAGTTGGAACTGTGACTGGAACTGTGATTGGAGCTGGATGAACTAGCCTGAATATCTGCTGTTTAATATCGATTCCGATTTTCCGAAACGTCCAAGCAGGTCATTGTCGGAACATCTTTTCATTCTATGTTGAAAATGTAATTCCGCTGTAAGAGTGTTTGTCACTGACCTCCTCAAGGGTGTATTTTTGGCTGCAATCGGCTTAAGCCCGTTGTAAAAGCGCTTGAAAGCCATATATTAAACATTTTTTGAGCCATGAATTTGATATTTTGGATTGTAGATTGGTAATATTGAGCTGGACACTTTATTTAATTATTGCCGGGTAGGAACCAAATTGAACCTGCTCAAAAGCAGTTCAGAGCTACGGATATTAGAAATTTGGTAAGCTATAAAGTTCTTTACATAAAATAGTTTGGACTCATGAACCTTCATACCTGTACCAGAAACTTAATTTAAGTATGTCAAGAAGTACAAACAAACAATAAATGTAGAAAAACATTTCATTATCTATCTCTATCTATGCTGTTGGAACCGACTACCACATGACATTAAAGGCCGTTTTCTTATGTTCATGTTTTTGCTCAAATCGAAATTAATCTAGATTTTGCAACTAGGTGGATTTGTGCAATTGGTTGTCCCATGTAGGTTGATTATAAATTCGGGCATTTGCGCCACGGTCTTACCGGGAAGGCTGGAATGGTATCATACTAGGTGGGCAGCACCACTACACTCGGCTGATTATTGTCTTTTTTATTGCGCGCCAATGTTAAAAATTAAAGCAAGAATTTTACTGAGGAGGAGAAGGTTTTTTCTTTTAGAACGACTTGTTACTATGATGGAAGATTAAGCAGTAGGTCGAAAGCTATGTCACAGAGGCAAATAATTTGGACAAATTTTCATGAAAATTGGGCTATAATATATAATATAGGCCAAATTGTGGAACTTTCCGGCCATATTTGATCAAATTATTTGCGTATGGAACCATAGTTTAAGTTTTTAATCCTGTAAAATCTTTAATCATGGCTACTTTTATCAAAATTTAGCCAAATTATTTGGATGTGTAAACTTAGCTTAAGCAATGAACTAGGGGAATCAGAATGTGCATCTGCAATTTCAGCAGATTCTGCAAGGGTTCTTGTATATTAAAGGCACATCCAATATATTCCATTTTTGGTTTACTTAATAACAATTCCGACTTTACTGTTTCTAGCAGCAGTTTCAAATATTTTTCAGTGTGATCATATGCACGGATACATAAAAATACTTAATTTGCATTAGCATGTACATGGTTTTGAAATCTATGAGGATGAAGTAGATTGCTACGAAATTCATCTAGATGGTTAAGGCCTGTTCTGAGAAGCGCGGAAAATAAATTCAGGAAAATAAATCAGTGGCGGAAACTTTCCACGGTGAAATTTTGTTTCTGTATTCTGAGACGCGCTAAATAAATAGACAATTGGCCTATCGATAGTTGACGTATCGATAGCGGTGTGGGTCGTGAGTGGATTGAATGAACAGCTGATGGCGGAAATATAAGCAGCTCATTTTTTTGACGTCAAAATCGACAATTCACGGGAAACATGAACCCAACAGAAAACGCACCGAGATATTCAATCGCGAGGAAACTATATGCTAAGGGCCACAAATCAGCCCAAGAAAGTTACGAAATCCGCACTGGAGTGCCATACCCCTAAAATCGTCAGGGTGACCATACACCTAAAAGGTGTAAGGTCACTCTGATAAATCAGCTGGTAGGCACTGTTAATTATTTGAATTTAAATAAATGTATAGAAAATAAAAATTAAACTTTCCAGAGGAGTAGGTGGTATTTTATTCTATACTAGAGGATGATAGGCCGATAGCTGCACATCACACTTTGCCGTATGTTCTTATCTGCACAACTTTTAATTGCTATCATCTCCAAAGTAGTATGACTTCTCGGTTGGTCGCCAATCAAATGAAGTCTTTCATGGTCGGACACAAGATTACCTAAATACATTCGCATTAATATTAATGATTTTATCAACTCAGTGGCCGGATCAGTACCTTGGCTTTGGTCGATGGGCAAACCGCTGGAACATAGCCGTTAATCGTTCAAAGAGTCAACACGATCGCTAAGAGACCCGGATAAGTTGCTCGAGTGCGACTCTGGACCACCGCTTGACCAGCAAAGGCCATGTGAGTCAGCAGCTACGGTTGCAGCTAAGGCGTAGGAGCTCGATTGACTTCTCAAGCCTCTTATAGGGCGTTTCTACTACAGCTGCGTCCGCGTTCGCATCCACTTATCGGCAAACGCGCGTTGAACTCCATATAAAAAAAAGTCAGTTGTGGGCCGAGAGGGGGGCGGCAAAAAGTTGCATCCACTTTGAACGCTGGTTCTGCCAAGTCGTTTTTTCATGTTTATACGATGAATAACGATAGGTATCGATATCGATAAGACTTTTGATAACAAAATCAGCTGGCTCAACAATTGGCGGTAAATGGAAATGGAAGGTAAGATGTTTTTATTTTGTTTATTTATTTATATAAAGGTTTTCCCTTTCTACAGGATTAAAAAAAATGGATTAGACCCCAGCGGCGACCTTCTTCCTTCTCGATTTATGGGAGGAGAACATTAACGGACTTCGAGGTGCAAGGAAAAACACGCACATATATAAGGAGATGGCAGAAGAATTGGCCATGTACTGCTACATGCTCCAAAACACTGAGGAAATCCGAGCTTTTCAAAACCTTTGACGCACTCTTTCACCTTTTCATCGGTCAAGAAGTTCGGTGGCAGATACTCGGGATATCACCTCGTTGCAGAACTCGATCAGTATTTTGCAAACCATTGATTTGGATATACCAAATAGTCTCCCAATCGTTCGATATTCCGCTGATGAACCAATCATGTAAAGAGCAACTGCGATTCGCTTGTCCAATGGGATTGCAAACCGAAAAGGAGTGTCTTGCTTTGCCAGCCCAGGCAGAAGTTGGACTAAAACCTGAAATGTTTCCCTCTCCACACGAAAACATTCCTTGAAAAATGCGTCTGTATTTTTAGGCACGTCGGTCTCCCAAAAGGAACCATATCGACTCTAGGAAATAAATAAATGATTAAGAACTGGAATACTAGTTAAATGGCTTGTGACTTACAAACGCCCAAATGCCACGTGACGGTGAGACTCCTCGTACGCAACGCTGGTCACAGCACACTCGTTCATTAATTGCAAAACATTTTTATTCATCTGCATTATCTGCAATTGTTGCTTTTCAATTGCATTTAGCAAAACAATGTCACTTAAATTCATTTTGATTGATGGAAAAAGGTAAACAAACAGATCAGATCAGCTGTTGTGGATGCGGATGTGGATGCTGAACGCAGTAGAAACACCTTTGGAGACTTATCGAAAAATCGTGCAATCGATGACAGAACGCGCGTAAGTGGAAATCGGCTAGTAGCGGTATTTCGTTGCCCCCGTCGTCCATTACCAATCATTGCACGCTGCTGGTTCCCCACCAAGATAGCTTATAACAAAAACAAAAAAGCATTCCCCCCAAATTTTCGCTCAACACGTCCAAAAAAATTGTAAACAATATATTCCTGAGCTGTGTATCAGCTGTTCTCTCGATCCACACGCGCTATCGATAGGCCAACTATCGATAAGAAACTGTGGGTTTCGTTTATGTTGCTGGGTACTCAAGCAACGAAAAGGTAAACTAAAAATTCCTGGCACAGTTTTTTTTATGTGAAGTTTGCCAGGAATTTTTAGTTTCCGCGGTGCTGAATATCCGGCTTTACAGCACATAAAACAATAATTTTGTATGAAAACTAAAAATACATTTTCCAATCTTTAGCATTGCGTTTCATTTGAGAGCCAAAATGATGGCACAGCCCAAATCCATGATTTGCAGAAACTCCGAGCCGCCGTTCTGTAGACGATAGCAGCATTCCTACAAAGAAATGCATATTCAACCAACTTTGAATCAAGCATCAAAAGCGCTACTACCCACCCCCATGTTGTCGCATATCTGGGCATTCGTCAGGGCCGCATGAAGCACTATGTACTCCACAAACTGCTTCAGCTGACCCACACGATGAGCCGATGAGCCAATCTCTTGTACAAACTTCTTCAAACGATTACAGTTGCCCGAACGGCAGACTTCCAAATAATCCTTCAAATAGTAGTCCGGGATTATGCCCGACATCTCAATCAGATCAGCCTTGTTGACGACATGCCCCTTAAAACGATAGCAAGACGCATATCATCTCCCAATATCTGCAAAATTGACTTGTCGGCCTCCTCCTCGATCTGCACCTGCTCCAAGTGTGTCTCAAACGGGCAATAATTTGATCCTCGCCCGACGCCTTGAACCGGAATTTGCGGCATCAAACATGTATATATATATGTGTTCCTGTTGCGCAGCTTAATTAAACTGTTTTTGGAAAAAAAAAACACTTTCAACTTTTGTTTGTAAACAAAACAGCTGACTACCAGTGTGGCCGTTTCTGTATTTGGTCTCTTTGGCTTATATATGGGCTCACTAATAATTTATGAGGATGCTAATTTATTATGTGCAATTTAGCGAGCTAAATTTTCCGCGCTTCTCAGAACAGGCCTTAAATGTAGAAAAACATTTCTTTATCAATCTTTATTTATGCTGTTGGAACCGACTACCACATGACATTAAGACTATAAGAAACGCCACGCAGCTTAGGATTAAATTAGAATCTCACCTACGAACCACAAACCATTAAAACTAAAAATAAATAAATAAAATATTTTTAGCTATTTATCAATGTTTAATATATATAAAACTTAGATATGTATTGAATGTTTAGATTTAAGATAATCCGATGTGTTCCAGAAATCTCTAGAGATTTTGGGGTCAGTTATTTTTGAAAACAACCAATACAAATGTCGGTGTTCCACAAATGTCGGAGATTTCATTTTTCTGAGTTAGCTTCTGAGATGCATGCAAAACAGCTGACTGGTAGTTTTTGCGTTGGATCTGCCAGGACAGGATTGTAGGCTTCAAAATAATTTAAATTAATGAAGGATTCAATTTTTATTATGTAGTTTCTAAGCCAAATGCTGCAAGTGGTTGTGGTATGCACTGAGTTCCAATCTATAAATTATTATGCATCGGAAAAAAATTTAAGAGATCGCTGACCCGCCAAAAAATTATTTTGTATTGACAGCCCTGTTGCTTACAAGTGAGTGGAGTGCACGAATATAAATTCAAAAATGCCCGCTTCTGCATTAATTGTTTAGATATTGCTGGGAGAAGACTGTTGACGAGGGAGACATAATCGTAGCAAGAGTTTCAGAAATGGTGCAATCCACTTTTAATTTCTGATGAAGCGTAAGCTACTTTTCTGCCGCGATATCCGACTGCTTTTCCATATGGCATTACTGACTCTTCCTCCGGAGTTCTATGTTTCCCCCATAAAAACATCCTAAAATTTTTAAAGATCAAGATAGAATTTATCGATAGGTTTGATTCGATACTTCATTGAATTAACCTTTTAAATCAAACTTTAATAAACTGTTAATTTATCCACATAATCTTGTTAAATTTATACCTAATTTAAGCGAATAAACTTTTAATTTTGAAAAGAAAATTAAAACTCCGAAAATGATATTGTCACATTTGGAATAAGTTGGCAGGTTTGCTTATTGTTACTTTCTGCTGTCCTGTGATTTTTGCATTGTTTTGGTGGAAAATATTTGAAAATTCATTTTTTTAACTTAAGACCCATCAAATCTTGAATAATATTAATACAATTCGATCAGTTAAGCATTCGAGATTTGTTCCTCATTATTATATTTGACTCAAGTCTATTTATTAGCAAAACATCGACCAAATGTCGCCACAAAATTCGCAACATTTGAAAACAACCAAAAGATGTTTCAGGAACACCGACTATCGCTTTTGGGTTGTTAGAGGTTTGTAGAACACGGCCGTATATTTAAGTAGGATCATAAATGTTTTGAAATTTAATTACTTTTATGACTAGCGCTTTAAATTATAAGTATAATGTACTTGTAGCGTTAGGATGATTAGCCAATAAAGAAAGAAAGAACCTTCGTTGTTAAGTAGACTGAATATAGAAATCATTTTTTAGTAAACTGTTTAATTTATTGGTAGCTATTGAAATATCACTGGCGGACATTAATTTATATTTTATATAATCCATTTTCTAAACACCTCCGATTTCTTTGAGGCTAGCAAAAGCGAAAAGTTATAAGCGAAAGAGTCGTGTTCATAGATTTCACTCCGGAAAATTAATGCTGCGCTTACATTGGGGCACAATGCGTCACATTTCAGGGACACAGTGGCACAGCGCAATGTGAACGGCCCATGCCTTGTCACAGGAACGAGTATTTCTGTGACCGGTGGTGGCACGTTTGTGACCACAATTAATTGAACAGCTGATCATTTGAACTATTTTGACTGTGCCAAGCATATCGCCCATGCTCGTTTTCCTGTCACATTGCGAACAATTTGTTTTGTATTTTTTGGACTTAACAATTTTGATAAAGGTAAATATGCGTAATTTTTAGTGCTTTCGTGTATTTTCTTGATTGTAATTAAATTAAAGTTTTTAGCTGCAAGAAATGAATGCGCGAAAGGCAACAGAGCTAGTGGCGTGTGCTGTTATTGCGTTGTGGGTGCTGGACGAAGATGAAGATGACGATGAACCCAAGGCAAATCGTTCATGATGGATCGACAAAATTAATTTGACTCGAAGGGAAGAAGGCATGTTTGTTGAATACAGAGTTGCAAAGTATTCCACACAAATTTATAAGTGATGTGCGCTTGGATGCAGCCACGTTTGATCAGCTATTTTGTTGGGAGAAAGTAGACGGCGACTTTTCGTGAGCTCATTTCACCTGGCAGCAGTGACACTGCGCTATTTGGCTTCAGGATCCAGCATGACATCCCACTCATACAAGTTTAGAATGTCAAAGGCAACAATATGTGGAATAATTCCGGAAACAGCATCGCATGCATTTAAAACGTATTGGAGACGAGTAATTAAATATGTTTATTTATTTGATATGTGTATATTGAAGTAGTAGTGGTAGCACTTAATGCCAAAGTAAGTATCTTTACGATCCTCCAGAACCTCATATTTTTAAAGAGATTCTCCTCTCCTTCAAGTTGGTCAAATTCATCCAATTGACTTGAATGTGCGACTTGAGTAGCATCGGTTGACCGTGTAGCTTGAGTTGCCTCAGTTAGACCGAAGCCTCATATTACCAAGGAAGACCTTCTCCTGCATGTTTTTTAACACCTATTAGGTCCGGATGCTCATCTTCAAATTAATCTTACCCAAGCGCCCCAAGTCTGCAAAAATAGCAATAAAAATTCAATTACATGTGAGCTGCTTTTGTATTGAATTGCAAACTCTCACGAAATGTGTTTCGCAAACTTTTCCATTTGTCGACAACGTCTTTCTTAGTGACGCCAAGCTGATCGACAACGCTGCTCCAGCTAGACTTCTTGGCCTCACGATTTTTATACATGCTTCAACAAGATTAGGGATCATATCGGCTTTCCACTGCTTGGCCACACGGCGATTAATTTTTGGCTTATTCATTCCTTTCGACCTTTCTTTTTTAATTGTTGTTGATATTGTGTGGTGGATCTGGCTCAGTGCTCATGAACTCGCTCAATGCTCACTTTTGTGCGCAATGTGAGCAATGTGACGACAACAAGAAGCGTTCACATTAAAAGTAGTCATTTGGCTGCCCCAGCACTGTGACAGACGACATTGGCTCAGTGTGACGCTATGTAAGCCTAGCCTAACGTTTTGTGTATTGTGGTAGGCCAATTTGATTAATTTTTGTGTTCAATGTATGGGTTTCATTTATATGTTAATTTTTCCGACATTATTTTGAAGATGGTTTCTCATTTCTTATCAAATTAAACACTCAACCACCCAAAAGTGTAGGAAATTCTGAACAAAGAAGAAGAGCTATGCTTGAATGCTCTAAAGTTTTGTAAAGCCTGGAGCATGGTTGATTTGAAGGTACAGAAGGCCCTGGTAAAGAGACATTCAATGAACCCGGCCAAGATCAACGATTGGCACCAAACCGCCGACGGTGGCCGGGTATCTAGGGGCATGACAGTAATGTCCCTGTCTGAGCGCAGGATAAGGTTGCCAGTGCCCCAATTCCCCGGGCTGACACGGAACTTAATTTGTTAAATGCTGGGGCATACGTCGACAGCCGAGTACTAATGTGAATGTTAAACAGTCAACCACCCAAAAGTAGCGGAAATTGTTACCACTGAAGAAGAGCTATGCTTGCATGCTCTAAAGTTTTGAAAAGCCTGGAGCACGGTTGATTTGAAGGTACAGAAGGCCCTGGTAAAAAGAGACATTCAATGAACCCGACCAAGATCGACAGCACCAAGCCGCTGACGGTGGCCGGGTATCTACGGGCATGGCAGCAATGTCCCTGTCTGAGCGCAGGATAAGGTTGCCAGTGCCCCAATTCCCCGGTTTGACACGGAAACTTAATTTGTTAAATGCTGGGGCATACGTCTACAGCCGAGTATTAATGTGAATGTTAAACAGTCAACCACCCAAAAGTAGCGGAAATTGTTACCACTGAAGAAGAGCTATGCTTGCATGCTCTAAAGTTTTGAAAAGCCTGGAGCACGGTTGATTTGAAGGTACAGAAGGCCCTGGTAAAAAGAGACATTCAATGAACCCGGCCAAGATCGACAGCACCAAACCGCCGACGGTGGCCGGGTATCTAGGGGCATGGCAGCAATGTCCCTGTCTGAGCACAGGATAAGGTTGCCAGTGCCCCAATTCCCCGGACTGACACGGAAACTTAATTTGTTAAATGCTGAGGCATACGTCTACAGCAAATACTAAAGTGAATGTTAAACAGTCAACCACCCAAAAGTAGCGGAAATTGTTACCACAGAAGAAGAGCTATGCTTGCATGCTCTAAAGTTTTGAAAAGCCTGGAGCACGGTTGATTTGAAGGTTCAGAAGACCCTGGTAAAAAGAGACATTTAATGAACCCGGCCAAGATCGACGATTGGCACCAAACCGCCGACGGTGGCCGGGTATCTAGGGGCATGGCAGTAAAGTCCCTGTCTGAGCGCAGGATAAGGTTCCCAGTGCCCCAATTCCCCGGGATGACGCGGAAACTTAATTTGTTAAATGCTGAGGCATACGTCTACAGCAAATACTAAAGTGAATGTTAAACAGTCAACCACCCAAAAGTAGCGGAAATTGTTAACACAGAAGAAGAGCAATGCTTGCATGCTCTAAAGTTTTGAAAAGCCTGGAGCACGGTTGATTTGAAGGTACAGAAGGCCCTGGTAAAAAGAGACATTCAATGAACCCGGCCAAGATCGACAGCACCAAACCGCCGACGGTGGCCGGGTATCTAGGGGCATGGCAGCAATGTCCCTGTCTGAGCACAGGATAAGGTTGCCACTGCCCCAATTCCCCGGACTGACACGGAAACTTAATTTGTTAAATGCTGAGGCATACGTCTACAGCAAATACTAAAGTGAATGTTAAACAGTCAACCACCCAAAAGTAGCGGAAATTGTTACCACAGAAGAAGAGCTATGCTTGCACGCTCTAAAGTTTTGAAAAGCCTGGAGCACGGTTGATTTGAAGGTACGGAAGGCCCTGGTAAAAAGAGACATTCAATGAACCCGGCCAAGATCGACAGCACCAAACCGCCGACGGTGGCCGGGTATCTAGGGGCATGGCAGCAATGTCCCTGTCTGAGCGCAGGATAAGGTTGCCAGTGCCCCAATTCCCCGGGCTGACACGGAAACTTAATTTGTTAAATGCTGGGGCATACGTCTACAGCAAATACTAAAGTGAATGTTAAACATTCAACCACCCAAAAGTAGCGGAAATTATAAACAAAGAAGAAGAGCAATGCTTGCATGCTCTATAGTTTTGTAAAGCCTGGAGCACGGTTGATTTGAAGGTTCAGAAGACCCTGGTAAAAAGAGACATTCAATGAACCCGGCCAAGATCGACAGCACCAAACCGCCGACGGTGGCCGGGTATCTAGGGGCATGGCAGCAATGTCCCTGTCTGAGCGCAGGATAAGGTTGCCAGTGCCCCAATTCCCCGGGCTGACACGGAAACTTAATTTGTTAAATGCTGGGGCATACGTCTACAGCAAATACTAAAGTGAATGTTAAACATTCAACCACCCAAAAGTAGCGGAAATTATAAACAAAGAAGAAGAGCAATGCTTGCATGCTCTATAGTTTTGTAAAGCCTGGAGCACGGTTGATTTGAAGGTTCAGAAGACCCTGGTAAAAAGAGACATTCAATGAACCCGGCCAAGATCGACAGCACCAAACCGCCGACGGTGGCCGGGTATCTAGGGGCATGGCAGCAATGTCCCTGTCTGAGCGCAGGATAAGGTTGCCAGTGCCCCAATTCCCCGGGCTGACACGGAAACTTAATTTGTTAAATGCTGGGGCATACGTCTACAGCAAATACTAAAGTGAATGTTAAACATTCAACCACCCAAAAGTAGCGGAAATTATAAACAAAGAAGAAGAGCAATGCTTGCATGCACTAGAGTTTTCTAAAGCCTGGAGCACGGTTGATTTGAAGGTTCAGAAGACCCTGGTAAAAAGAGACATTCAATGAACCCGGCCAAGATCGACAGCACCAAACCGCCGACGGTGGCCGGGTATCTAGGGGCATGGCAGCAATGTCCCTGTCTGAGCGCAGGATAAGGTTGCCAGTGCCCCAATTCCCCGGGCTGACACGGAAACTTAATTTGTTAAATGCTGGGGCATACGTCTACAGCAAATACTAAAGTGAATGTTAAACATTCAACCACCCAAAAGTAGCGGAAATTATAAACAAAGAAGAAGAGCAATGCTTGCATGCTCTATAGTTTTGTAAAGCCTGGAGCACGGTTGATTTGAAGGTTCAGAAGACCCTGGTAAAAAGAGACATTCAATGAACCCGGCCAAGATCGACAGCACCAAACCGCCGACGGTGGCCGGGTATCTAGGGGCATGGCAGCAATGTCCCTGTCTGAGCGCAGGATAAGGTTGCCAGTGCCCCAATTCCCCGGGCTGACACGGAAACTTAATTTGTTAAATGCTGGGGCATACGTCTACAGCAAATACTAAAGTGAATGTTAAACAGTCAACCACCCAAAAGTAGCGGCAATTATAAACAAAGAAGAAGAGCAATGCTTGCATGCTCTATAGTTTTGGAAAGCCTGGAGCACGGTTGATTTGAAGGTACAGAAGGCCCTGGTAAAAAGAGACATTCAATGAACCCGGCCAAGATCGACAGCACCAAACCGCCGACGGTGGCCGGGTATCTAGGGGCATGGCAGCAATGTCCCTGTCTGAGCGCAGGATAAGGTTGCCAGTGCCCCAATTCCCCGGGCTGACACGGAAACTTAATTTGTTAAATGCTGGGGCATACGTCTACAGCAAATACTAAAGTGAATGTTAAACAGTCAACCACCCAAAAGTAGCGGCAATTATAAACAAAGAAGAAGAGCAATGCTTGCATGCTCTATAGTTTTGGAAAGCCTGGAGCACGGTTGATTTGAAGGTACAGAAGGCCCTGGTAAAAAGAGACATTCAATGAACCCGGCCAAGATCGACAGCACCAAACCGCCGACGGTGGCCGGGTATCTAGGGGCATGGAAGCAATGTCCCTGTCTGAGCGCAGGATAAGGTTGCCAGTGCCCCAATTCCCCGGGCTGACACGGAAACTTAATTTGTTAAATGCTGAGGCTTACGTCTACAGCCGAGTACTAATGTGAATGTTAAACAGTCAACCACCCAAAAATAGCGGAAATTGTCAACAAAGAAGAAGAGCTATGCTTGCATGCACTAAACGAGTTGGAAGTCGAGGAAAATTATGACATACAGTCGAGCTACCGCGTCGGGCTACCACGATTTTTATAATTGACGCCTGTCATGTTCCAGAGGTATTCCGACTCCTCGACGGCATCAGACCAAACACTCGAGTCCTGCTTTGCCAAACACCGACTCCATCAAATATAACCCAACCATCAGTTTTGGCCTTTGGGAGAAGCTCAAGAACATTTTTTTGATTTGAATTCATCGTTTAAATTGTAACTGCCGCCTTAATTGAAAATTGCAACCGCTTTAATTTTAATTTTGTATTCAGTATTTATTAAACAAATAAATGTAATAAATAAATAATATATTAAATACTATTTAATGGGCTGAGATCTTGTTTCGATTTCAAGTTCCTATTTGCTTGATTGTTCTATTGACGTAAAGTACGGTCATATTAGAAATTAGATATCGAATGTATCGATAAGTATGAGTTAGTCTTTGAAAAGCGGCGGAGAGAAACGAAGCGTATGTATTACTTGTGATACGTTTTGTAATTGTCATTATTTCATAGGAAATAAAACCGAGCCTATTTCATTATCCGCTGAGTCATCGTCAATCAATCGATATGGTGCGTCTCGGTAACATGAATAACATAAACAAGAAGCTGCACAGAAAAAAAGATAAAATATCAAGGAACATGAATAACATGTACAAGAAGCTATGTTTCGGATTATTGATGAAGCTTCACGGGAAGAGCACCGGAATACGAGAAAAGGAAGTTCGAAAAGTAAAAGACTCTGTATAGGTGTACCTACCACTACCACTCCCCTGCTACGGACACTATGTACTTCTTCTGGTTTACCTTTGCGGTTCAAGCTTCGCCGATCAAGTGACTTGGCTTGCGCTGGTGTCGGGCCTTTTATTTCGTTTGCTCGCTTTCGGCTCACGCCCGCCTGAGCATTTTGCAGGGTAGCCTTCGATAGTTATCGATTATATTAATAATCTCGATAATATCGATTACGATATCTATCTAAGGCGCCAATAAGATACAATTCAAAACCAGGCGTTATTAATCAACTTCATTTATTTCTGCGTGCTGGTACAGTGCGTTACAGGCAACTCCAGAGGCAACCGCTATTCGCTTGGAATATGAATTACGAAATATAACTTTTTTAGTTCTAAAGGGCGGTATCCACGGGTCGCCAAAAAATTTCTTGTGAAAAAGTTGATATTCCGCAGATTCTTAACAGAGTCTGCTAAGCCTATGTCAATAACACGATAACACACTGTAGTCTGTCGATAAATGTTTCAAAGAAACCATGCGCTGCTCTGGCGCTGTTAAATATGCCCGCGAAGTTACAAACAACACCTGGCAGGATTATGAATATAACATAATTAATGTGCGTTTTTAATATATTTTTATTATTTAATGAATTTAATAATAAATTAATTGTTATCATGATTTTTGACAATCTGCAGTATTAGCGCATTGACCGTTGGTAGCTGCCTCTTCAGAAATATTCCTTAAAATTGTGTCTGGCACAATCAATGGCATTAAATGCAGTTCGATGTAGTCCCGAGCAGCGGCACTTAACGAACACCTAGCACTTGGCTGCCACGGCAAAGATTTCGTTCATCTCGATTAGAAAGAAATTCGCGCATTTCTGGCGATTTGCCTCCGTATAGTTGGTCAGGTCAGCATAATGATATATATAGCTCCGCTGAACTCGAAAATGGTATTAGGCAGCGGTCGTAGTCGGGACCCTGTCAGGGAAACGTTAAGAAATGGAAGTGATTTATTAAGTTGAAGTTTGGTTTGTCCATTTCTTACCTTGCTAAAATTGGGATTTATGTAAGGCACATCCTCGTTGCCCGATCCGCTTTTGCTCGCTCACCTTCAGGGGGTCAATTAAGGCCGCACTATCCCTATACTAGGCCAGCAGTTCGCTGTCCACTGAACTGGGAGCGGACATTTGGTTTGTGGCCGTTTTACTGTCGCGATCATTGAGCACAGGTGGCTGTTCAATGGGTTTCCTTTCGGTCTGGTAGCTGTGATCTAAGACATATGTAGTAAATCGAACTGATTGAGGGGGAGTGGAGTGTGAAGTGTTTGAATGCTGGCCAAATAGATTTTAAACTCCTCGCTTGTGGTTTGTGGTGACAGAAGACGCCACATGATGTGGCAGACCGTGCTCCGGTCCGCCGGTGTTCTCTGGCGGGTTTCAGAGTGTTTCTTATCCGCCAAGTCCCGCACCTCGCTCCTCACTTTCACGGCGTTTATTAAATGCAGCTTGCCCGCCATAGAAAATGCCATTAGGCGACGCTTTCTGCAGTAATCTTTTTTAGATGCGTTCATTTTCAATTTGGCCGCACAATTTAACCTACGACTAACTACTAACGAAACCTATTTTGCTCACGTCACCGCAAAAAAGAGGCGTAAACAGCACTTAAATGCGATGGTAACTTTAAACGTAACGTAGTGGCAATCGTAAGCATTTTGAAATGAAACGGCCTCACGAAAAAATTCCTTAGCAGTTTTTCATTTCGCGGCCGTTTCCCTTCCCCTAAAACCGAAAATCTGGATAATCTAAGGTTAGTTGGAAAACCAATTAAAAAGCGATTAACAGAATCAAAAGCCTTACTTAAATCCATAGCGTTATTCCTGAAAGTGATTTCCTTTTGCTTTGATTTCGTTATGAACGTGAACTTTTAGGAAAAAAATTTGAGACAGCTACCCGTGTAATCAGAAGTGGTTTTTAAAAAAACAAAATCAGTTTATTTAAATTTTTGTTCACTAGGGCCACTCTGTATTTATTGATTTTGGTGCCTACGGCAGTGAGGGAGACATGAATGCCTTCTCTCACTGGACTATGGGTAAAGCCATACCTACAGAGTTGAGTTTCCCGACAACAACATGATGACTCGTTCACTATTCTATATTGTTGGGGATGATGCATTCCCATTATACAAGTGGATCATGAAACCTAATGGCGCTCGTAAGCTGCATAAAGAGTAACGAATATTTAACTACAGACTCAGTCGTGCCCGCCGATGTATTGAGAACACATTCGGTATTCTGAGCGAAAAATGATTGGTTGTGCAACGCACTTTGCTGTTTCACCCAAATAGAGCTGAAAATATTGTCGCATCATGCTGCGCTCTGCACAACTACATGATGAGCACAGGACCTAAAGAATACGAATTCTCTGGCGTAAAATTTATAATGAATCCGTTAAGAAGTTGCATGGACTCAACCATATTGAATGCAATTATGTTACTGCGAGCAAATCACAAGAATGCTACATAGTGGACTTATAAAATTTGAACTTAAATTTGAAAACTTATAATATATAAAATAATAATATGAAATGAGTATATAATGTTCTTACATGTTAACCACGTAAAAAAATACGAAATATGAAATAGTCTGTATAATTTTACTTTGAATGTGAAACCATTCATGTTGTGTTGAGTTTTGATTCGTTTAATTACACTGGAATAAAATGATTTAGAATTATAATTGTTCCAATATTTATAATAAGCAGTACTTATACCGGTACGTACCGGTATACCGGAATAAAAATCCGGGTACCGTATCGAAACCAAAAACCGAAATTAGTTATAAACCGAAATAGAACCTTTAACCGAAACATCCATTTCGGTACGTACCGGTATCGGTACCGGAACCTAAAATTCGTTTCGGGATTAAGCCCTGTTTTTAATAGACACACCTTGGCTTGGACTCGGAACTGGTAAGGCCAGAGCGCTGGTTCCGCCCCGATTTTAGAATATATGCATTTTTACATACACCATTTATAATTTAGCCTTAGGTCGCTTTCTTGACTATGTGGCAGCCTTGCCATCCTCCGTTATTCCGAAAACTCACACTAAACTAAAATGAAAGCAAAGAGGAGACACCAAAATGAGCCAAAAGTGAATATTAAAAAATCTGTGAGCAAATAAACATTTAGGGTCGATTTCACACCTTCTACATATAGCTATGTCACAAAATAACAAATAACAGCAAGTAAATTGTTATGTTATTGGAGAAATTGGCCTTTAATTATTAATATAATTTTTTTACAGTCGGTTGTGCTGAATTTCTTTTTTGGCAACCTGGCCTAGAGGAGAATGAGGAAGAGCAGGAGCAGTAGCCAAAAGCGGTGCCAACTAGAAAACGTCGGAGCAGGGGTCGCGGACCAGCTGGCGCAGCTAGAATAGACGTTGCGGATGCTCCTCAAGATGGAGCTGCTGCTAGAGCTGGTGGATCTGGAGTGCCTTGTCAGTGCGTTGATGCTCTGCTTTTATAGGCTGCTGGGCGCAGCCGACGGTGGCACAGCTGATCGTGGCAGAGCGCGCGATATCGATAACGATGGATATCGATGCTCGGAAATATTTCTGTGGCGGTTCCAATGCAATTTCAACGGCTCGGCCATCTCTAGCCAAGTGTGACCGCACACAATCTCTGGCTAAAACACACAAATGGTCGCAGACGTTTACTTATTCGTTATGTAACATTAAAAGTATATAAAATATAATTCATAAACACAAGAAACATCCTAGTCTTCACACATATTCTTAAACGAACCTAAAATTCACTTTTAATTTTAAAATTAACGGTTTAATTGGCCCCGCACTCTGTTACGCTACTTCTGTTAGCTTTTAACATTTCAGTATAATTCCCTTGACAGCTTGCGGTCACACTAAATGACAAGTAAAACTATCGAACTCTGAAAGACACGTAAAGCAACAGCAGGAAACAAATTCCTACAAATCATTTCGGAAATACCTCCACAGATTTCGAAATCCCAGCCACTTTCTCTAAGATCCACCAACGTCATCGACATGGCGGACGCTGGACAATGGTATAACTCTCTTCCGCGCTTTACACGCTACTGGCTGACAGCCACCGTCGGCATGAGTCTGCTTTGCCGCTTCGGATTGCTGCCGATGGAGTATATGTACTTGTCCCGCGAACTTGTGTTCACCCGTCTCCAGTTGTGGCGTTGTGTCACCTCGCTGTTCGTTTTCCCTCTGAGCGGCTCCACGGGATTCCATTTCCTCATCAATTGTTACTTCATTACACAGTACAGCGCAAGATTGGAGAAGGATCAATATGTGCGCAGTCCAGCGGACTATATGTATCTTCTTATTATCACCGCGGTGCTGGCCAATCTGGGGGGAATGTTGTTCAACGTGTACTTCCTCATGGACATGCTGGTGGTGGCCATTACGTATATATGGTGCCAGCTTAACAAGGAGGTGATTGTTAGCTTCTGGTTTGGTAGTCGCTTCAAGGCCATGTATCTGCCTTGGGTGCTGGCCGGCATTGAGTTGATATTCCATGGCTCGTTGGCCTCGCTGGTGGGCATTTTCAATGGACATGTCTACTATTTCCTGAAATTCCAGTATCCACAAGAGCTGGGCGGCAGTGCCTTTCTAGAGACACCGCAGTTTCTGTGAGTAGCAATCTTACTTTTATCGTTTCAAATAATTAATTTAATTATATTCTCTTCCGCTTAGAAAACGTTTTTACCCCGATGTCTCTGGGGGCATCAGCGGTTTTGGCGTTCCACCAGAAAGCAGGGCACCCCCACCTCGTCAGGCCGCCAACAATCCCTGGGGACAAGGCATGGCATTAGGACGCAATTGATAGCCCAACTCAACCACATCTCTAGTCTAGTTTTATAATTCTATTTTTCACCTTTTTCGGTACTGAATTTTTGTAACAAAACCTCAAACTCGGATCCTAACTTATCATATTCGCAATTGTTTAAACTTTTATTCGTTAGCAACAGCAGCATTAAGTTAACATGTTAAGTAATTGGGATTGTATTGTGCATACATGAAATTATATATATATATATGTATATTTAAAGAAAATATACAAGGAACGAAAAGACAGAAGAAAACTCAATCAATTGCCTTAAGATCTTTATACAAGCGCGGTATGGTGCAGTTTTGGATCCATTTCAATTCTGGCAGTAAACCTTGAATGGAATCGCTTAAGAATAAATAGCTGAACTTGTTCTGATCCCATATATAGCCGTACATAATCGTAAGGCTAGAATACAGGCCTGTTCTCAATTCCTCTTCGGTTTTCGTACAAGCCTTTGTACGTTGAAATCTATGTTAATAAGGTCATAAGGTGACACTCATACCGGAGTTGCTTAAGCAGTTGAAACCGACAGCTCAATGCTGCTCAAGTATATTCAATTCGTAGAAAAAGGAAGCCTTGATCCAGTAACCACAGATTTCCTTACCGCCTTCCATATAAATTTGTTAAAGTAAAATGGCCAATTTAAACGTTTATACGAAAACCGAAGTGGAATTAAGAACAGACCTGATAAGTTCTTAGAAAAACTTTCAAAGTTAGTTACAAAATCGTTATTATAATTATTATTAACTGGTTTACATTCCACGAGAGTACATTGGTTATATTTCCACAGAGTCCACAAAGATTAAGGTTGAGGATCCGAATCTGCCTTATTAGTATCACCTTTAGAATATGACGTATTCAAATAACGACAATGCAAAGCTAGCTTTGTCTGTGCCGATGTTTTAATGCACTTGAAAAATTTAGTAACCAATTTTCGGATCTTTAAAAACATTGAATATCGGATTCTTTTCCGTTTTCGTTATTATACTCTGTACCAAAGGTAAAAGTACATAACAAAGTATATTAATTCCTGATCAGCATCAACAGCCTAGTAGATATAGCCATGTCCGTCTGTCTGTCCGTCCGTATGAACAAACAGATCTCTGAGATCTGATCAAAGCTAGAGGTTTGACATGTATGGGACATAAGCTTCTTATACTTGCAGGCAGATCAAGTCTAATTTCAATTTGAAAAAACGTCATATCTCACCGTTTTGTAGATAGATGGTTCTTACCTTCTATTTAGTAATCAAGATTATTTATCGATTTGCCCAAAAAAAGATAAATTCGGATGAGCGATACTTAAGTTATGACGAAAAGAAATTTCGTCAACGGTAGCTGCTTTTAGCAGCTGTAAATTAGTAAGTAAGTTAGTGAGTAAATTACAGACAGGCTTGTTTTCTCACGAGTAAATTTGTTGAATTCCCAATTTGCTTCACTGCCACTTCTTGAAAATTTTATTTAATTAGGTCCTTCCTTCTTGAGTTTTAAATTCGAAAATTCGATCCCGTCCCGATCTGATCCCGGCTCAAGTCTTGCCCGAACCCAAATTTTCAATGCAATCTCGTACCCTCCCGATCCAAGGCTATCCCGACACCGACCAACCATTTCCAATCAATCCCGTCCCGACCTTTTTTTCGGGACCCGTGCGAACCCTGTCCCGCGCCGGCTAACTTCGTCTCTGCCGAAGTTTTTATAGTAAAACAAGAAAGAAAGTCGGTCAAGCCCGACTATAACATACTCTGTACCCTTAACGTCGTATTTGCTCACGAGTTATACGCGTTCATCTCTAAGTTTCACTCTCTCTCTCTCTCTCTCTCTCTCTCACTAAGATTGCCGTTCAATAGAATGCTGTGGTGATGGGTGGGGGGGTGTTTACTGGCTTTATAGGGTAGGAAACGATTCCTTCTCCCTGTTGCATACATACTTTTCCACAAACTTAATATACTCTATATACCTTCGGTACAGAGTATGAAAAATAAAATGGAAACCCTTGTAAGTGATGGTTTTTAAATATCAGAGTATAAGGACTAGGGATGTCGAAAATATTATCGATATATTGAAATATCGATATTATTCCCCAAAATTACAATCATTATCAGATATTTTTAGGTGATATTTTTATACCCTGTTCTCATTAAAAATGGGAAAAGGGGATCATGAAGTTGTGCAAATGTATGTAACAGGCAGAAGGAAGCTTCTCCGACCCTATAAAGTATATATATTCTTGATCAGCATCAACAGCCGAGTCGATATAGCCATGTCCGTCTGTCCGTCTGTCTGTCTGTCTGTATGAACGCGTCGATCTCAGAGACCATAAGAGATAGAGACACAAATTTTGGCATGCACATAGGTGTATACCGTACCCAGATCAAGTTTGTTTCAGATTTTGAAAATATCCCCCCCTCCCCCCTTAAAAAAACTGTCACAGCCACAATTTTAAAGTTAGAACCTGGTGGCTTCGTATATACTCTCCTAAGCCTTACATCTAACTACTCTCAAAAGGAAAATAAGATACGAGCAAAAACACAAAAGTTATTAAACAATTGTCTCAATTGAACAGGGTATTTTGTAGTCGGGAAACTCGAGTACAGCGCTCTTACTTGTTGTTTTAGCATTCGGTCAAACTGTTGCACATAACTGTTTCTTGTGCTCTGGACATGTAAAGCAAAATGTTTAAAAGTTATATTAATAAAGGTGATGCACACAAATCGCAGTGCAAACTGTGCAATAAAATTGTAAAGACCAGTGGCAACTCAACAAATATAAAGGCACAGTTAAAAGCAAAGCGTAGAGATGCTTGGCTGAAATTCAGCCCATCTTTTAAAAAGGTATATATAAGTTTTTTAACTTTGTTTACCCTGGATCCGAACTCCATTAAGTTCTGGATGGAAGAGAAAGACGCACTGCCAGTGCTTTCTGACTTGGCATTGTCATATCTTATTACCAGAGCTCGCAAAAAACTGTTAACACTATCAGCGTGTCTGTGTAAAACTGTTCAGTCACAGACACAACGAAAAGAGGTTGTTAAGAGACACTTTTAATTCTGTTTTGCTCAATAGCTGTTTTCGCTCAACCAAAGATCGCTTTTTTCGTTTCTGTTTTGCTCATTTCTTTCACTGACCGTTTTGCCGAGAGCCGACATCCAAAGTGTCTTCGAAGAATGTAAGCGAGTTTGTGACAGCGATGCCTGTGTGTGTGTGTTTGTCTCAGTCAACGATCTTTGTACATATGTGTAGTATGGACAAATTTATTATTGTTAACCTATCAAATGAAATGCAGAAAATATTAGATTTTGGTAATTGCTTAACGTCTAAAAACCATAAGACCACCGCCTACCACACGAACAAAGGTTAGGTTAGGTTAGGTTGCAATGGTTGAAATGGGTGAGAATCCCATTTCATCACTTAGGCCAATGAAGGCCCGTTGTGTTACCATATAACCCTTTCTACGCTGCGATCGTAGAGGGAGGGTCTTTCCCGTTAAATCATTTAGAAAATATCACAAATTTGAGTAAAGAGGCTAGATCTATTTCAGAGATGTCTGACAGATCGTTTAGAAAGGGACGACCCAAAACTGTGAGTCGCCTTCTGCTAAGAGCTGGGCAATGACAGAAGAGGTGTTGTACACTCTCCTCCTCGTCCACTGAATTGCAGCTTCTACAGAAGTCATTGTGTCTGATGCCTAGCCTAGCGGCGTGTCTACCTATTAGGCAATGTCCAGTAAGGGCCCCTACTAGTAGGGAAATATGCAGTCTTTCTAGACGGAGTAACGCCCTAGATTTTTTAATACTAAGAGTAGGCCATGTAAGCCTAGATACTTCACACAGGCATAAGGTGTAACATTATGTTAAGTGCATCTGTTGGGGTTGTACGCAATGCACCAGTCATACATAATGCAGCACTACGTTGAACTTTGGTTATGGTTCTGAGGACGGAAGGTTTCCCCAGAGCCGGCCATCAAACGATGATTCCGTATAGTAGTATTGGACGTACAACGGCTGTGTACAGCCAGTGTACTATTTCAGGGGAAAATCCCCATTTACGACCAATCGCACGTTTGCACGAGAAAAGTGCAGTATTAGCTTTTTTGATACGTTCAGTTATGTTTTCGTTCCAATATAATTTTTTGTCCAACACTACACCAAGGTATCTTGCAGAATCGCTAAATTTTAGGTGTGTGTTGTTTAGTCGTGGGGGTGTTAAATTTGGTATCTTATACTTGCGGGTAAAGAGAACGAGTTCAGTTTTGGTTGGATTGACTCCAAGACCACTTTGTGTCGTCCAATTTGAAAGTGTTGAGAGTGCATCCTCCATCAGGTTGCAGAGAGTGTGGGGAAATTTGCCTTTTGTGATTATGGCAACGTCATCCGCGTACGCTATCACCGTGTGTCCTCGCAATTCCATTAGTCGCAACAATTCGTTGACTGTTACCACCCAAAGGAATGGCGAAAGAACACCTCCTTGAGGAGTGCCTCTACTTACATATCTTCGTGCGCAGGCATCTCCTAGTTGCGAGTTAACCACCCTGCTTGTAAGCATGAGTCGGATGAACTCCACCAGGGGTGCCTCCACATTTAGATTTGTCAAGGCAGAGGTGATAGCGTTGGGGAGAGCATTGTTAAAGGCACCCTCGATGTCGAGGAATGCCGTAAGCGCATATTCTTTTGCCTCGAGTGACTTCTCAACTTTCGAGACAAGAGAGTGGAGTGCTGTTTCTGTTGACCTTCCCTTGCTGTATGCGTGCTGCGCTGGGGACAGAGTGGATGGGTCTATTGTCTCCCTTAGATGGGCATCTAGTAATCTCTCCAGTGTTTTGAGGAGAAAAGATGACAGGCTGATCGGCCTGAAGTCATTTGGTCTGACATGCGAGGCTTTTCCTGCCTTTGGTATGAAAACCACTTTTATATCTTTCCACAGTGTGGGTATATACTGTAATCGAAGGCAGCAGACAAAGATTGTCTGAAGCCATGCAATTATTTGTGGTAGTGATTGTTGAAGCTGAGCGGGAAAGATTCTATCTGGCCCGGGTGATTTGTAGGGCTGAAAAGTGTTCACAGCCCACTTAATTCGATGTTCAGTTACTATATCACTTATGTGACTTAGCGTGTCACCTCTAGGTGCCTCTATGGGCTCCCAAGATGTTGAACAGCCAGGAAAATGTGCTTCCAGAAGTAAATTGAGGGATTCAGAGCTGGAGTCAGCCCAAGTTCCATCAGGATATTGTAGGAGTCCCGGAGGGGTTGGTGAACTCGCTAAAATTTTTCGAAGTCTTGATGCTTCGGAGGTCGATTCAATACTGGTACAGAAATTTGCCCACGAGCGTCGTTTGGCTTTAGCATTGCACTTTTATAGTCTCGTAACTTGGCTTTATACATCTCCCAGGATGAATCCAGGTTAGTGTTCTTAGCTGAGTTGAATGTCTTTCTACACTCTTTCCTTAGTATCTCCAGGTCTTTAGACCACCAGGGGGGCTTATGGTGAATTTTGTACTTAATATGTGGGCATGATTTGTCAAGTGCCTTAGTGCATGTCGTTGTAAATATGTGGACTATTTCATCTAGTTGTTCCGCATTCACAGGTGTGAATTGCGGAGCTGCATCTAGATTTTTCACTATAAGTCTCTTATACTGTTTCCAGTTCGTTTTTTTTAAGTTTTGTGTTTTTTTAGGTTCGGGGCATGACTCTATTAGCTTTAGCTCAATATATCTATGATCTGAGAAGGAGTGGTCTGATAGAACTCTCCATGAAATAATATTTTCTATTAGAAACTCTGAAATGAGGGTGATATCTAGTACCTCCCTCCGAGTTCTAGTGACGAAAGTTGGGTCATTACCTTTATTGCCGATAATAAGATTCGTACTTAAAAGATAATCGTAGAGTAACTCACCACGATCGTTAGTGTCCGTGCTGGACCATTCTGTATGGTGTGCATTAGCGTCTCCACCCTGTATTAGTCTGGTTCTACTGCCTTGACTGTTGTGCACCAGGTCTTCAAATAGTCGGGATGGTATTGGCTCCGTTGTATCATGAGCCAAATAGAAGGAAGTCAACCTGTAGGTGGTGCTCCCCAATTCAAGGTTGACTGTTGTGATGTCTCCATCACTGAATTGGGGAAGTAAAAATGCGTTAAGAGTTTGTTTTACTAATATACATGTACGCGGCTTACCCTTACCCCGAATGTGGTACAAGTTGTATTTTGGCGTCCTCAAGCCACAGATCCTGTCACCAGTGATCCAAGGCTCTTGGACTAAAATAATGTCTGCTTCACCTTTTGCTAGGCGAACAAAACAAATAACACTTTTTGCTGACACTTTTTGTGTTTTGCTCATTTGAAGACAGTTTTTGCGTGAGCGCTCGCTCACAAGTGTTCCTCTCAGTTGTTATTGACGGTCTGTCTCGTTTGTTTTGATCAACCGAAAAAGCTCAACAGAAAACACATGAGGAGGGAAAAAAGTGTTTTGCTCAGTGAGAGACCGAGTCGTCTTTGTTTTTTCTGTTTTGTCAGTGGGCTGATCGCACTGAAAAAAGTGTTGAGGGTTATTACACCGGGAAACTCCGTGCCATCGGAACGCTTGGCTGCGGCTTTAAAAAGTGTGGACACCAGCAGCCGAATGACCGATGAGCACATAACTCAAATCCTAACGATTATTGGTATTATCAGAAGTTTTTACGTAGATTTAACTGAATAAGTTTTCTTTATGCTAAAAGATTATGAATTTAAAAAGTAAACACTTCTTTCGGTCCATAAATTTAAATTCATGAATAAGTTTGCAGAACTTCTTATGTTAGAAATGAAATAAAAAATAAATATCTTTTGTTAATTTAGTAAATACACAGTACAACACTAAAAAAAAAACCCGGCATGACACCGTTAAATTATGATAAAAGGGACCTCTGTAAGTATCACCTCATACCCAGTTTTTCAAATAAAGCCTCGGTTCGCAGGTATTAACTTAGTTTTTAAGGGTTTAAGATAAAAATCTGAAAAATTCAGCAAATGTGGACAGGGTCATGGGGAACGCCATACACAAAATTCACTTCAATTGTACAATTGGTTAAGGTACCTCCAGAAGGAGTTAAGCCTTACATCTTAAGTACCTTTAAAAGCGCACGGTAGATTTTTATTAAAATCAATATTTCTGATGGTATAATGGACTATTGCATTTCCCTAAAAGATGCTACTCGACAGCCAAAAAACCGAACCGAAAAACGAACCACTCCATATGGACTATAAGCTAGACGTAAAAATATACTGAACTGTGTTTTCAGATTCACAAGGGAAGCTTTGGTTCCCGGTCTATAGGCAATTTTGTACCAGCAATAGCCTTAGAAAAACATTGACCATTTAGGTTGAAACCAGCTTCACCAAAATTATGTAATAAATTTTATGAGTTAAGTGCTTCATCACCAGCAGGAAAACAGATCATATCATTTAAAAATGTCTTCAGTGGACCTCCAATTAATCTAATAGTGTTATGCTAATTTTCCTTGATTTGAAGCATTCAAACACTATTTCACTCAAATAGATCTCCGATTTCGGTAATAAGAACCTATTCAGTTTGAATAAATCGAATGGAGATGAGTAACTGAAGCCGTTGATTAATAAAATGCCATGATTGCTGGAAGACATTTTTTGTTTCTTAACATTTTTAACTCAATAACATTTCGTTTTATGGCAAACAGAGTTGGCTGTCTCACAATTTTCAACTTGGTTCAAACAAGCAACCATTTTCGAAGCCCTTGATACATTTAGACGCGTTATTTTCCCAAAGTCATTACCTTTGATATCACCTCTGATTTCCCTAATCACTTGCTTTGATCGTTTTCGGATTGTCTCCTGTGGGAACCTCTGCAAATGGCGAAGACATTTAAGAGCTCGCGCACACTTGCGGCTGAAAGATGTTTTTCTCAAGCATGTTTACGTACTTCGGCTTGCTGAAGTAGCAAAATATCATAAATTCCCAGATGTGACATCTCAAACAAGAGACCCAAAAGCTGCAGCACAAAAGCACACCAGCCTGAGGCAGCATGAGGTGGCATGAGCAAAAAAACACACAATACAAAGTTTAATGTTATGTTTTTTATTTTAGGTGTATTGAAGCTACCTACTACTCGCAATTGTTTTGGTACACGGTTTTTTGGTCATAAAATGAAAGCGAATGAATATTTGAATAGGTTCTTATTACCGAAATCAGAGATCTATTTGAGTGAAATAGTCTTTTACTACGTTTATACACACAAAATTTATCATGATTAATGCCCTTCAAAGTATGCAACTTTATTTCCTTTTAAAATGTTCTATTAGAACGCAAACATTGATAGCCAGTTATGGCAGCGTCATTCATAATCCGCACTGTAAATTCATCCAGATTGTCGGACCATTAATAGGTTTGCAATATAATCTTGTGTTAAGCCAAATATAAAATAAATATAATTCTGAATCATTCCTTACTAAAAGCATTGCATACTTTAAAGGGCATTAATCACAATAAATTTTGTGTGTATAAACGTAGTAATAGAATGCTTCAGATCAAGGAAAATTAGTATAACACTGTTAGATTTATTGGAGGGCCACTAAAGACATTTTTAAATGATAGATCTGTTTTCCTGCTGGTGATGAAGCACTTAACTCATAAAATTTATTACATAATTTTGGTGAAGCTGGTTTCAACTTAAATGGTCAATGTTGTTCTAAGGCTATTGCTGGATTCACACAATGGATTTTTTAAAAAGGGAGGAGTTTGGGAACAGTCCTGAATGTTTGATTTAATTTGTTCGTAAGTTAATTTATAAACGTTACAAATTAAGAAGAAAGAGTTAAGCTTAGTTCACACAGGCAAATAATTTGACAAAGTTTTTGTAAATTTTTTTGAAAATTTGTATAAATAGCCACGATTGCAGATTTTGCAGGACAAACCTAAAACAATTGTTTTATACGTAAATAATTTGATCAAATATAGCCGAGCAGTTCGCCAACTTACCTAAATTTTTATCAAAATTCTTTTAAAATTGGTGAAATTATTTGCCTGTGTGAACTTAGCTTTATGAAAAAACGAACAACTCTATGGAGCTCACCAAGACGAGCTTAGAACCGTTTAATATTCCCCTTTTCTTTATTCCTTAAAATTTTTGTTTTTGATTATATTGCAAAAATCGATGGAAATACAGATGATTTCAAATTCAACTTTCCGTTTAAATCGGAAATTCTTTCTTAATTTGAAAGTATTCTCCAAACACTATGTATGCTTACGTGCAGGATTAATCCCTTAGATCGCCAGAAATGAGCAAAATTATGCATGCGAATTTAACGTACGTAACTCAGGAAATGCCCATATGCTAACACATCTTTACGTCTTTACACAAAACTCAAAATCCAATACATAAGCTGACGTCCTAGTTTGAAGAGCCGTTTAGACATTTTGTTTTTACATTTAAATTTATTTCATTTAAAATTTCTATGCTAAAATTTTTACAGCGATCAACAATATTTTTTTTTTTTTTTTGTTTTACATTATTTTTATTTTACTCTCAGGGTTTTTTGTTTTCTGTTTCTAGTGGAAAACCTTTTCCCGTTTGCATTCGATTTACATTGGTTTTGGTCTAAAAATGACAACATTGTTAAGATTTTAGATATACAAAATCGACGCATAAAATACTTAAGCTCTAAAAATAGTTATAGAGTAATTATGCGTGTGTATGGGTGTGTGTGTGTGTGTGTTAAATTTGTTTTAAGTTTTGAAACAGGTGTGTTCTGTCCTGGCAACTCTTATTTCATCTAAAACTATACATATTACAAGATATTATTATATTTACGATATATTGTTTGCATTTTTGAAATTCATCTGATATATACAAGTTCTTTGTTTTTGTTTTAGGGTGAAAAACTAGGGACTATAATCTCATAAAATTAAAATGTTGGATTAGGTTGGATTAAAATTAAAGCGAAATGTGGGGAGGGGAGATGGGGATGGGATTTTTTTTAAATATATGGTATATATTTACAGATCTATACAAAATTAAGGTAAATCTGATCGAGTGAGTTAAAGTGCCCTATGTACAGGAAAAGTTAAGAAGGATCTATTTAAGAGTTAAAGTTTAGAACTGTTTCTTTTTGGGGTGAGGGGGGTAGTCACAGTGTCATCTGTTAAGAGCTGCCTTAAATATAAAGATTCAACCGTAAAATGTTCACAATATTTTCGATTTTAAGTTTTTCCAATTTTGTTTCCCAACATCAACCCTCGATTTATAGAACTTAAACTTAGCTAAGATGTTAACTTAGGTTTTACACTGTGAGTACCCTCAACAAGCTAAAAGTTTTGGCAACTAAACTATTGCAAACAATGGATTTAAAGCTCCAAAATTTTTTGTTTTTCTGTTTTGTTTATATGATAATGTTGCACTTTTCTCCAAAAACTGACCTCGACATTGAGACTAAACTATGCTAATCCTAATTTAAACCGGGCGCATTGCGTGTGTATGTGTTGTGTGCACTTGCTCTTGCTGTGCGTGCTCACTCGAATCACTGGAGAAGAGGAACGAAGAAATTGTTATACTCTTCTCTAGTCTAAGCATTTGTTTTACTACAATGAAAAGCAACGAAAAACTATTCTTTTCAGCAAACTGAATTCTACAATGATGTGGCTCCTGCTCCCAAGAGCTGCTCCTGATGCTTTTTCTGCTGTTGCTGTGGATGAGCAGGTACAATAGAAGCCTTAAGGGATGTGGTGGTTGTTGTGGCTGATGATAAATCGGGCGATAGGCTGCTGCTGCTCTCAATTTCAATGGGATGCTCCAGCTCCATGTCCACATACTCAATGGCATTGTCATCATCATCAGGATTGAGTTCAATAACTGAAAAGGTAAAAGTGCCGCAGGGATGAAGTGATTAAAGCTTTGTTTCAGTTTAAAATTTAGCGAGAGAGTGATATGTGTAGGGCGGACGTTTATACACACCAAATTTATCATGATTAATGCCCTTTAAAGTATGCAAACTTTATTTCCTTTTATAATTATCTATTAGAACGCAGACAGTGATAGCCAGTTATGACAGCGTCATATATAATCCACATTGTATACTCTTCCAGAGTACCGTACCAGTTATGGGTATATAATATAATCTGTGTTAAGCCGAATATAAAATAATCATAATTCTGAATCATTTCTTTTCAAAAGCATTGCATACTTTTAAGGGCACTAAGCACAAATAATTTTGTGTGTATAAACGTAGTAATAGTAAGCGAACATATGATTGTCCAAATAACCTTATTAAATTTGAGTTCAACCTAAGTGTTTATACGAAAACCGAAGCGGAGCTCGGAAAACGCCCGTATATCTTACTTTGAACAGTTGAACTAACATCCACTTAAGGTCACGTCGCCCTTGTACTTTCAAGCCATCAGATATCAACTGAAGTCAAATTAAGTTTTATATAAGTTTATATACCCTTGCAGCTTGTAAAATTTATACATCAGGGGTGTCCTAGAATCATAAATTGTACCATACGAACATTAAACTTTTCCAGTACATCGTAAGGTGCTGACAAAAAAAAGTGACAAAAAAGATTTAGCAATAAAAAAACAAAACGAACTAAATATGGACTTTACTTGGAAAGTGACAAGAATTCGACCGGCTACTAGATCATATGAGCAGACGTTTTCAAATCGCTCACTTCTTCACTATCGACTTCTAATCTAGTAGCCGGGCATACTTGTGCCTCTTCACATATTAAGGCAAACAGCTTTAATAAATTATGATTTCTGGGACACACCCGTATATTATAGATTGCATGAAAATACAGAAATTTTTAAGTAATTCATAAAAACTTTAGAGCCTCTTCGCGCCAATTAAGACTCGACTTTTTTAACATTACATTACTACCGTTTGCGCATATATGAATTAAATATAAAAAACACTTGTATCTAACTTTTATGCTAAGAGATTTGTATGTATTTACAAAGTGAAGATGGACCTTGTAATGGGCATTTGCACCGCTGGTACATATGTATCAAACCACAATTTTATAGAAATTTCCTAATAATTTTGCACAAACCCTATACATTTTAATTACTTTTCTTTGTCAGAGTTCTTTAAAATGTGACAGAGGTTTATTTTGAAACAAACTTATTTCTAAAATTTTTTTAAGTTAACTCAAAACAAGAAAGAAAGTCGGTCGAGCAAAACTACAACATGCTCGGTACCCCCCAAAGTTTGTATATATCTGATCAATTTAAGTTAGAAGCCACATAAAGTGGCAAAAAAGGTACAAAGTGTGTGAAGTGCTGCCCATCGTCGTTGCGGCTGGTGCTACCCATCATAATTGTTGTTTTCTTTATAACTCGACTATCGTTCATCCGATCTTTATCATTTCTTCAGAGACTGAGGTATTTTTCAGACATTTGTATCATAAGAGCACTCAGACATGTGTAAATACATCTTAATATGTATACCTGCGTGAACTAAGTATATGTGCATTATTGTTATGGTCTCTCTCTTCATTAACTGTTATTTTGTATTTATTTTTGGCATGTAATTTTTACACCCTTGCAAAGGGTATTATAATTTTGCCCAGAAGTTTGCAACGCATAGAAACATTTATTTCCGACCCCATAAACTATATATATTCTTGATCAGGGCGAAGAGCTGAGTCGTTTAAGCTTTGTCCGTTCGTCTGTCTGCCCGTCTGTTTCTACGCAAACTAGTCTCTCAGTTTTAAAGCTATCGAGCTGAAATTACGCACAGAGTCTTCTTTTTACTACACGCTGCTAATATGTCGGAACCGACCGGATCCGATGACTATATTTTAAAGCTGCCATAGGAACCATCGGTCAAAAAATGGGTTTTAGTGAGAAAAACTTTTTTGTTTTCAATGTTAGCTACCTCAAACTCGTCCATTATTAATATTATATAATTTCAAACAGATTTGCAAGATTTGGTCAAAATCGGATGACTATATCTTATAGCTGTCATAGGACCGATCGGTCGGAAAATGGGTCTTAGTGATAAAAACTTTTTTGTTTTCGAGTAAATCGTTCTTAAGTTCGTTGATTCTTAATATTAAACGCTTTCAAACTAATTTGAAACCGTTGATCGACATCGGGTGACTATATCTTATGGTTGCCATAGGACCGACCGGTTGAAAATAGAATTTTAATGTTAGCGTCCTTAAACTCACTGATTACTAATTCTATATGCTTTCAAATATATTCGCAAAATTTTGTCGAAGTCGAATGACTATATCTTAAGACTGCCATCGGACGGAAAATGAGTCTTTGTGAGAAAAACTTTTTTGTTTTAAATTGTATCTTTCTTAAACTCGGCGATTGTTAATTTTATATATTTTCAAAAAGATTCGCGAAATTTGGTCAAATTCAGATTTTTTCTGTAGGAAAATGGGTTTTAGTTACAAGAATTTTTGATGTTTATGTAAGCGTTCTTAAACACTGACATTTTAAAAACAGCATTTGCAAGGGTATAAAAACTTCGGCACAGACGAAGTTAGCTTGGCCTTCTCGTTTTTTGTATTTTGTTTATCTAAGTTTTCATACGCAATTATCTTTTTTGATCTTGGTCTTTAAAGCCGAAGACTAACTCCATATAAGATCTCACGGTTTTCATATGACATAGTTAAATGTGCAACTTGAGATTAGTATGGATTTTAGGGGAACAAAGAAACGTAAATTGGGGTGGAATAATTATTATAAAGAAAAAAATAAAAGAAAAAAAGTGCATAAATAATTAACTCTTAAGAAATATTTATCCACAGTTGTAATTTTTCCAAAAGAATGACATTTGGGACCCACCTCTCTGAAGAATAGAGCGGCTTAATAAAGGGAAACTGGGACCTAAATTTCAGATATCGCTACCAGAGTCTTAATAAATCTCGATATTAAGCGCTCTTGCAGACCGACCACCATAAACAAAAGGTGTAAACGGCGAATTCGGCGTCTTGCGGTCCAAGAAAACATGACTTGCTTGCAGATCAAGCGCCAATTAAGTCTTAAGGTATCCAAAAGACGAGTTTTATCAAGTTTTAGCAGAAAATGAAAACGTTAAATATTCTTCACGCCACTAAACGCCCGTTTGGCATTTGTTGAAAATATAAATTTTGGACTGACGAATTCCAGCAGGTAATTTTTTCTGATAAGAAAAAATCCAACCAGGATGGCCCTGAAGGCAATAATAAATATTAGCGTGATTTATGGCAACCACGGGAAATTTCGGTGGTGGTGCACTGATGGTGTGGGCCGCTTTTGGACATACAGTAAAGTCTTCGCTCTGCTTTATACCAACTAAAACAAATGCAGAGATCTATGTTCAATTGTTAGATGATGTCAGAGTTGATTTTGCTGGAGATTTGAATGGAAATAATTGGACATTTCATCAAGACCACGCCTCAATTCACACAGCCAGTTTCACGAAAGACTTATTTTCTTCAGGAAATATTCCAGTATTGGAGTGGCCAGCGATCAACCCAGATCTAAATCAAATTGCGGATCAATGGAAACTCCTTTCAGCCAAAGTTTATAAAAGTGGCTGTCAGTTCGATACCATAAAGCAGCTAAAAGATGCTTTGGTCGCAGAATGGGAGTAAATTAGCCTTTCAGCCCTGGAAAAACTGGTAGACTCCATGCCTGGTAAATTTAATCAGGTTATTAAGCTAATAGGAAAACATTTAAACTATTAAAAAGCAATTGCTATTAGATCAATAAGAATCATTTTGAACCTCACCTAATGCCCATTTACTTATATTCAGGGCTGCAAACCGGTTTTGAACCGAACCGGTTCGAACCCGGAATTCCGGCATTGTTTTTACTGTAAGCCAAACCCTGAACCGAACCTCGAGAACGAAAATAGATCAACCCGAACCCGTTCCGAACCGAAGCTTTTGGTTCGGTTCAAAAAAAAAACGAGAAGGCCAAGCTAACTTCGTCTGTGCCGAAGTTTTTATACCCTTGCAAATGCTGTTTTTGAAATGTCAGAGTTTAAGAACGCTTACATAAAAATCTAAACAATTTTTAACTAAAACTCATTTTCCGACAGATAAACATCTGATTTCGACCAAATTTTGCGAATCTTTCTGAAAACATATCAAATTAACAATCGCGGAGATTAAGAAAGATAAAATTGAAAACAGAAAAGTTTTTCTCACTAAGACTCTTTTTCCGACCGATCGGTCCTATGGCAACCATAAGATATAGTCACCCGATGTCGATCAACTTTTTCAAATTAGTTTGAAAGCGATTAATATTAAGAATCACCGACTTTAAGAACGATTTACTTGAAAACAAAAAAGTTTTTTTCACTAAGACCAATTTTCCGACCGATCGGTCCTATGGCAGCTATAAGATATAGTCATCCGATTTTGACAAAAATTTGTAAATCTGTTTGAAAGCATATAATATTTATTATCGCCGAGTTTTATGACGCTAGCATTGAAAACAAAAAATTTTTTTCTACTAAGACCCATTTTCCGACCTATTGTTCCTATGACAGCTATAAGATATAGTCATCCGATCTTGACCAAAATTTGCAAATCTGTTTGAAAGCATATAATATTAACAATGGCCGAGTTTAAGGCCGCTAACATTGAAAACAAAAAAGTTTTTCTCACTAAGACCCATTTTTTGACCGATGGTTCCTATGGCAGCTATAAGATATAGTCATCCGATCCGGTCGGTTCCGACATATTAGCAGCGTGCAGTAAAAAGAAGACTCTGTGCAAAATTTCAGCTCGTTAGCTTTAAAACTGAGAGACTAGTTTGCGTAGAAACAGACGGACAGACAGACGGACAGACAGACAGACGGACAGACAGACAGACGGACGGACAAAGCTCAATCGACTCAGCTCGTCGCCCTGATCAAGAATATATATAGTTTATGGGGTCGGAAATGAATATTTCTATGCGTTGCAAACTTCTGGGCAAAATTATAATACCCTTTGCAAGGGTATAAAAAATGCTTATGCACATTAAAATTTATTTGGGTACCCTTCTTTGTACGTAACAGCAGAGTCGACAATTAGAAATATAACAATAGGGAAAGTCGGTCAAGCCAGACTATGATATACATTGCACATGTGAAAGTAAATATATGTATACACTTAATATGGTCAGAGATGCTTTGTTCTAACGGTTACATACATTTGTACAAATATTCTGTGTACCTTTGGTACAGAACATAAACAGACACTAAATCAGAGAAAACTGGCACAAATTTTTCATCTTTTACATATACATACATATCGAAAAACTTCATTGCCAGCTTGCCATGAAGCTTTGCCTGCTTCTACTGCCCCCTACACCTCTTCCCTACAAACAAAAACTTCATGAGGAACTTCATGAAGTTTGCTTTACCGTGTAAATGCGGACTAAGAATGTAACTAGGCGTCAAGTGTATAACTATTGTATTGTTATTTTAAATATATTGGGAAAAACAATTGCAACGAACCACGGTTCAAACCAAAACCAATGCCCAAAAACCTCGAACCTCAAATTTCCGAACCTTAACCGTTGGTAAATTTTGGTTCGAACCAGCAAACCGGAGGTTCCGAAAAATTGTTTGGGGTTGCAGCCCTGCTTATATCATATGAAGACGAAATATTTGGTTAAATATTTTTGTAAGTGAACGATAAAATTAAGGGTATAAAACCCCTTGTAGCGGGTATATTAAAATTGTCGAGATGTTTGTAACGCATAGAAGGAAGCATCTCCGACCACATAAAGTATATATATTCTTGATCAGCATGACGAGCTGAGTTGATATAGCCATGTCCGTCTGTCCGTCTGTTTCTATGCTATCTCCTCCGTCAGTTTTAAAGCTATCGTAACCAAACTTTGCACCAAGTCTTTTGGTACAAATATGCTGCACATTTGTCGGAACCGTCCAGATCGGATGACTATAGCATATAGCTGCCACAGGAACCATCAGTCGAAAATGTTGTTTTAGTGACAAAAACTTTTTTGTCTTCAACGCAAACGTCCCCAAACCTCGTATTTATAAGTTTTCTATGCTTTCACATAATTCCACCAAGTTTAATAGGACAACTATATAGTATAGCTGGCATAGAAATTGGGTGTAGAAAATGTATATAGGAGGCCTTGTCACGAATGTGTACATTTGGCCGAATGTACATATTAGTGTCTACTAATTGATCGGTCGAGCCGAAGTTAGCTTTCCTCCGTTTTTTTTTTTTGTTACTATTGTTGATTTCTGTATAATAAATAAAACCAGGCCTTAATACCGGAACCAAATCAAGTACCGGAACCGGAACCGATACAAATATTGTCTTGAGAACCGAAAACCGTTTACCGTTATTAATGGAACCGATAGCACCGGAACGAAACCGAAACATTGGTACCGGTACAGTTTCGGTTTTTTTACCTTTGCTCACAAGTTGGAGCTCTACGTACAAGATCCTAAAATATTTGCTAGCGGAAAACATCTTTAAAATTTGCTCCAGTTTTTAGGCTGCAGATAATGAATTTCTTCTGCACCGGAAAGTGTGGGACTCAGTCCGCGAAATTGTACGCATATTAGAACCGGCGGAGGTGGCCACAACTAAACTTCAACCGAAAATCTTGTTTTGGGTAATTTTTATTCCATTTGAATACACTGGATCTCTAGCAAAACAGTTACTGGATTCCATTAAGATTTTTGTCGCACTTAAGCGTGTTTGAAACAATGAAAACATTCTTAACAGGTGGTCAGAATCATCCACAAAGTTCCCAGAATTGTATGAGATTTCAAAGGTCGTGCTTTCTGTTCCAGCTACGCAGGTTCTCTGGTGTTAAATTTATTATGAATCTTATCTTATTATGAATATGTTTATACTCAACCACATTGAATGCAGTGAAGTTACCGCCAGCAAATCACAAGAATGCTATATTAGTTACATAAGACGTAGGTATTGGTATACCGAAATAAAAATTTGGGTACCGTATTGAAACCGAAAACCGTATTTAATTGAAAACCTAAATAGAACCTTTAACCGAAACATTCATTTCGGGACGTACCGGAACCGAAATTCGTTTCGAGATTAAGCCCTGAATAAAACATTTGAAAAATTCAGTTGATTATAAATTCTTCTTTTTAAATTTAGTCTATGCACAATGTGCATTGCACATATACTTAGTTTACGCAGGTATTTTGTCCTGCTCGACTTTTCTTACTTATGTTTAAATGTTTCCTCGGTATCAGGATGGGAAAAACCTTTAAAAACCTCGTTTTCGGAAATTTCTTTGATAATTGAACCAGTTTTCTCATCAAATTTAGTTACCTCAAAAGAAGCACAAAGAATGACCTGCGGAACCCAAGGAAAACTCATCTCTGAATCTTTAATAACTAGTCCCTAAAAACTTTGGATACTCACTGCGATTATGAAGCTGCTCCGAGTCCTGCTCCTCTTCCTCCTCTTCAATGATGACATCATCGAGTGCTTGTTTGGAAGCATTTGTGGTTATTGCAGTTGTGGTGGTGGTTGTGGCCGCCTTGGCCTGATCCAATTCCATTTCCCAATCGGTGGCATTGAAGACCACCAAAGGTGTGGATTTACCGCCAACTGGCTTGGGCTCGGTCGGCGTGCCATTGTCGGCCACAATGATGGGCATATTGATAATATCAATGGGAGTATCCTCGGTGATGAGCTGATTGGGTTTGGCTTTTGTGTTGGAGGACAGGGAGGTGGAAATGGAGGTGGTGGCCGCTACCGGGGAGGGGGAGGAGGCTGCTCCTATAACCAGAACATTGGGCTTGCTCTGTTCGCCACTCAATTTGGGCTTGCTGGTGGTGGTCAAGGTGACGGCACGCATGCCACTGGCGGCACTGGCTGGAAGAAATACCAAATTATTCTTTCCACCGCCAGCAGTGGCAAAGGTTAAGGTGGTGGGTTTGGTGATCTTGGCACTACTGGAGGTAGCCCCACTGGTGACCGTAATGGTATTGGTGGTGCTGGTGGTGGCGGAGTTGCTGCTGCTGCTGGAGATCACTTGTGTGGGCGTAAGGATTTGCATTTTCTGTATGGTTATTCTGGGCTGTGGTGAGGTGGGTGATGTCGCCGCAGCTCCTACTCCTGCTGCTCCACTAGCATTAACATTGTTCAATTTGTGTATAATGCTGCCGGCTGGCAGCTTTCCTGGCTGCAGGAACACTTTGCCATTGGGTGAGCAGATCTTAATGTTTCTCAGAGCACTGCTTGGCACTTGTTTGATGCTGCCAGTGGCTGTTCCTCCGCTGGCGGTGGTCAATTTGATATTGCCCAGAATCTGGGGTGCGGCGGTGGAAACATTTGCTCCCGTCTTGGTGAGTATATTCCCCGTCTGCTTGGCACGGAAAAGCGGAGTGGCTGTTGATGTGGACGTGGCCAGCGGTGTGATTAGGGTATTATTCAAACTGCTGGCTGGGATATTCTTAATGATATTCACTGTGGAGGCACTGCTTAGGGGTGTACTGACTCCTCTCTGCTCCTTGAGATTGCTGGGGCTACCGGCCTGAGCAGATTGAGTGGCTGTGGCATCTGTGTAGGGTAGAAGCCTCACCGCTGAACTGGGCAAGGTCTTGGTTTTCAGCTCACTTCCTACTCCCCCGCCTGCGCCATCGATTAGTTGAATCTTCTTGGGGGTCAATTTTGTGCCAGATGGGAGTATGGGCGTGCTGGGACGCAATTTGGCGCCCATGGGTGGTGCCGGTATCTGCTGTACACTAATGATTTGCGGTGCCAGAGGCAGATTAGCCGTAGATATGGTGGTTCCGGCTGCCGGCTGTCGCTCCTCAACGATATATTTCTTGACGGGAGTGGCCAATTGTGGCTGCTTTTCCTTGAAAACTATGGGTGAATTGGCAAATCCTCGAGTGGGTGAGCTTACACCCTCCGCTGGTGGACCATAAACCATTCTGGTGGCTGGCTGCATTGGTTTCATTTTGCTCAAAAAATTCGGCGTGGCTGTGTTGGTCGATGATGCCTCCACAGTTTTGAGCGCCTCATCCAGTATGTACTCCACATGGGGTTGCACCACCAAATGATTGGGAATGGTAGCCTCCAGTGGAGGTGGAGCTGCCGGCATTAATACTTTTTTCTGCTGTTGTTGTTGCTGCTGCTGCTGCAGTTGCTTCTGTGCTCTTCGTCCACTTTTAGCTGGCGCTGCTATGCGTTTAACTGCTGCTGCGGTCGCAGCTAATCCGCCTGCTCCTGTTCCTGCTCTTTCCGTGTGATTTGCTAAAGTGTTGGCCAAATTCTTCTTACTGCTGCTGGCCAAACGCTGTTTGTGTTTCTGTTGCTGCTGATAGAAATATCGCTGTTGGAGTGTCCTTGGGCTGGGACGTTGCTCTGCGGGCAGTGCATCTATTTCCTCGTTGGTTATAACTTGGCCTTGGGACTGTTGCACCATTTGTAGCTGCTGCTGCTGCTGCTGCTGTTGTTTGTCCTGCTGCAAATGCCGCTTCTTGGGCTTGGCATCGCCGCCGACACCTTCGTTCTCCTTTCGTTTTTGGGTGGCCTTCTTCACCTCATTGGGCACATCTGGCACCTTGAACTGTTCCAATGAAAAATAATGCAAAGGGGAATGAAATATATAAAAATACTAGCAGGTACACGGCGTGCGTTGCTACGTCCCCCTTAGGAATTTTTATACACAAAACGAACAAGTGAAACTTACTTAACAATTGCCATCTACCAAATCTTCATGATAATTTAAACTTTTTGATCTTCGCAAGCTATCTGTTCTTGTGTTCATGATAATCTAAACCATGCATGCCCAAAAGCAGCATACGGCAGAGCACTTACCAATACTCACAAAGAAAAGCACCAATACCAATAATGAAATTGTTGTTGGTCAGTTTGCTTGCGCTCGCAAACACCAATCAAAGAAGAGAACAAAACCGGTTTTTGCTTACACACGAAATCGTTTGCATGTGTGTCGTTTTGTATAACTCGCGCCCTGCATGTATACGATCATTGATTTCCTATCTTCAGTGCAATTCCAAAAACAAGACGTACTCAAAGAGCATACGGCTGGGCATCGCTGATCTAAACTCAAACGAAAATTTAGAAATTTTTGTCAATTTTTTAGAGCTTCTATCTTTACCATCCGTCTATTGACGCGTCTTCATGGTAGTCTCAACTCATAAGGTCTTAGGTTGCGTCTTAGGTTACGCGTCTATTTACCTGTCTTCATGTCAATCTAAACTCACAGAAGCACTTTTGCAAACACCTCCTATTTAACCGTCTTCAATTGCCAACTATTAAGTATTCAAGATTATTTGAACTAAATAAAAAATAATGCATATTTCCTGACTTACTTTGCGACTTTTTGGACCGTTTGATCTAACTATTTAGGCGTCTACAGTTACCATCTATCAAATTTTCTTGATAACCAAAACTTAAAAAATTGGCGAAATGTCTCTTTTTTTGATTTTTTGTGTTGTTCCGTCAACAATCAGGTATACCATTGCAATCTAACATTTCATTATGATAATCTGAAGTTATAACAAAGTTGTGAAAGTTTCCAGATTTTTGGACTGTTTGAAATACACCTCTTATTTACCCGTCTACTTACTCGTCTTTATGATAATCTAAACTCAAATGAGAATTTTGGAAATTTCATGATTTTTTGGACATCACTGTCTACACCTTCTATATTTACTTGTCTTTTAAATCTTGATAATAATCTAAGGTCATACGAGAAATTTAAGCACTTTTGCAAACACCTCCTATTTACCCGTCTACATTGCCATCCATCAAATCTTCATAATAATTTAAGGTCATACGGAAATATTTTGGACTGTCTAATCTACATCTCTTATTTACCAAATTTTTCCGCTTTCGTAAATACTCAAACGAAAATTTGCCAAATTTTTCGGTAATTGGTCTACACCTTTTATATAATCTATAAAACGCCATCTATTCAATCTGCATAATCATTTTAAGTCCTATAAAAACTTCGATTTCTTTGACCGTTTGATCTACACGTACTATTTACCCGCCTGTATACCGGTCTTTACGATAATCATTCGAAAATTTTACTATCTCGTATACCAGCGTTTAAAATGCATCTGTCCAATTAGCAAAAGTTACAACATTTTTGCATTTCACAGCTTCGACTTTTATCAACTTATCAATATGAACTCTTGCTTCTGCTTTTGATGAAAACCAAAGTCACAGCCAAATGAAAACAAAAAACGATTATAGAGAAAAATAAAAGCATTGATTTTGGTTTTGCTGATGATTTTGTTCAGTGCTGTATGTCGAAGCAGCAGCATGTGTGTCGACGGCAGCGCTGTCGCCACGATATTTTCTTGGAGTTTACCAGCCACCAAAATTTAACGCAACGCAACAACATTTGATTTGAGCCGATTAACGGTAAATATTTCATTGTGTGTGTTGAGAGAAATAACGTGCCGGACCAAAACCAAAATGCAAAAGCAGAAAAGAGATGGGAGTGACTTCTGTCGCGCTTGCGCTACTGTCGACTTCTGCAGCCTCGACATACGCCATAGAACAAAACCAAAATCAAAATGAAAATCAGAAATGATGAAGCGACGACGTCTGCTGCTGTTTGCTTTTACACAAAAATCATTTTTGCTTTTGATTTTGATGCGGGTTATGGTTTTATCAAAAGCAGAAGCAAAGCAGGCGAAATGAAACTTATTGCAGTGTTTTAAAAACTACTATATACTGACAAATCTTCATAATAATCTTAAGTCATGAAAAATTTGAAAATTTCGGATCATTTGCCATCGCCTGCTCTTTTGTATGTACTCAAACGAAAATTTGGCAAATTTCGCGGTTTTTGGAACATTATAAGCAAAAAAAAAATTAGTAACTTTTGACAATTTGACAAAGCTTCTATTTACCCTTCAATAATTGCCATCTTTTTAATAATCCATGCTCAAATGAGAATTTTTGCAAATTTCTCGATTTTTGTGACCATTGGATCTACACCTTTTTACCAACGCCTGCATCGTCATCTAAACATCAAGCACTCTTACAAAATTATTATAAGAGTATTAATAATTTTGTGAATTTCGCGTCTTTTTTATCATGTAAATAAAAGTTGTCTATGTCCTAGTCCAGGGCATGAACAATCTGTTTGCCAAAGAGTCTAGACCGATTTTTGAAATTTCCTTTATACACTTGGCCCTCGCTTAACACGGACTCGTTTAGCACGAACTCGGTCTTACACGGTTACAAATTTGCTACCTTCTACCTTTTAACACGCTGAAAACCTCGTTCTTACACGATTGCAAAATATCGATATTTTTATTGTGCTGTCGTGGTAAGTAAAAAGGTGCTACAGCTTGATTAAATAAAAAAGTTAATAAATAAAATATATAATTTTGAGCTTTTACAATGGCAGAAAGAAAGAACAGAGCTTCTTTAAGACGAAAAGTCATTTCTATAGAAGCAAAAATACAAATTCTGAACCGCTTAGACAATGGGCAAACTGCCACGGAAATTGCAAGAAGCCTTGACTTGAATGAGGCAACAGTTCGCACTATCAAAAAAAAAATGAAACCGAAATACGACGTGCAGGAAGCATTGGGTCATCTATATCTACAAAATTTACCAGTAGAGCACGTGCACCAATTTTGGAGAAAATGGAAAGAGCACTTAGCATTTGGATTGACGATAGCTACGTAAAAAATATCCCTTAAAGCCAGCGGATCATTCAGAACAAGGCACTCAGGATTTATGAACTGCTCAAGCAAAATGAAAAGCCTTCTTCCAGTATAGATTTCGTTGCTAGTAATGGATGGTTCGAGTAATTTACAAAACTGTTCTCCATTCATAGCATCAAATTTAAAGGCGAAGCGGCATCGGCCGATGATGGAGCTGCTACCACATACCCTGAAGAAATTCAGGGGTTCATTGAAGAAGAGGAATTCTTGATTGATCAAGTTTTCAATGCTGATGAAACTGAACTTTACTGGAAACGAGAGCGTAAGTTAAAGTCGGCTCTAACCGACTTCGATATACCCGTTACTCATGGAAACAAATGTTTAATAGCCTTCCTGTATGCCTGAGGTGGGTCAGCCGAAAAGTATGCAACATTTTTTATCTCGGCTATTTATTATCCGATCTTGATGAAAATTGGAGGGCTTATAGATGTTGCGAATATAAATCTACGTTTTGAATTTGAGATCGATATCTCAAAAATTGGGGGAGTTATTCAACATTTTCTATTGTGGGGGCGTGGGTGGGCGTGGCAAAAATTTGAAATAAACTTGATCTGCGTGCAGACAATAGGAGTCTACATTTCAAAATTGGTTGCTCTAGCTCTTCTAGTCTCTGAGATCTAGGTGTTTATACAGACAGACGGACGGACGGACAGACGGACATGGCTATATCGACTCGGCTGTTGATGCTGATCAAGAATATATATACTTTATATGGTCGGAAATGATTCCTTCTGCCTGTTACATACATTTGCACGACTTTAGTATACCCTTTTACTCTACGAGTAACGGGTATAAAAAATGCCAAATCGAACTTTTTTATCAAAGAATGAAAAAGAAAAATGAAAAAAGATCGTTTCGACGACATGGCATTTGATGATGAAGGAAATAATGACGAATCATTGCTTGAGATTGCTGTGAATGAAGCAAACAATTCGAAATCAGATAACAGCAGCTCTGAAGAAACCGATCCGATTAGTTTAACAATAGAAAAGCTCCAAGAAGGATTCGCATATGCTAGCAGCTTGGAATCGTGCTTATTAAATTCAGATCCGGTCATCGAACGACGACTTAAGTTAAAGAGAGAGTTGGAAAAAATACTTTTGCCTTGTAAGGAGTGCTATAAAGAAGCTTTAAAAGCCACCAAACAATCGAAAATGACTGATTTTTTTGATAAGGAGAAAACAAGTTGAAACAAAACGGCTTAAACTATAGAAGCCACCAAATGCATTTCAAATTTGATATAAATAGAAACATAAGATCTTCTTACTTTTTAACATTTTTGAGTTTTTAAAAAGATTAACCTGTTAATTATATGAAGTGAGTTTTTTAATGTAATACCAACTTTTAATTATGAAAATATGAATTTTATACATATATTTCATGCATATACATAGTACCTTTTGGTTAATTTTGAACAAATGTATGAAACTTTAATAAAAACAGACCAAATTTTAACAATAAATAAATTTTTTTGTTGCCAATTTTGAATTTCAGGAACGTAACCCCTTATTTTGTACTGAATCCATGTTTCGCATAACACGATTTCGCTTAACACGAGGTTTTCTAGGAACGTAACCCCCGTGTTAAGCGAGGGCCAAGTGTAATTGAACAGATTACTTCAAAACAAACTGATTATAGTACTAGTAAAATGGGTATATTGGGATGTAAATTAGTTTTATAATAGAAAATAGTGAAGATTCTATGAAGATGATGAGTAAACAATAAGTAATTAAGATCCATTAAGATCCTTTTGGAATGGATAGTTTTATCATATATTTTTTGTATACCCTTGCAGAGGGTATATTAAAATTGTCCGGACGTTTGTAACGCATAGAAGGAAGCATCTCCGACCACATTAAGTAGCGAGCTGAGTTTATATTGCCTTTGCCATCTCCTGTCAGTTTTAAAGCTATCATGAGTCATGTCGGAACTGGCTGGATCGGACGACTATAGCATATAGCTGCCATAGGAACGATCGGTCGAATAATTAGTTTTAGTGAGAAACACTTTTTTGTTTTCAATGCAAACGTCCCCAAGCTTAGTTTTCTATGTCGTTTCATAAATTCACCAAGTTTGATGAAAATCGGATAACTATACATGCCATAGCAAAAAAAATAGGTCTGAAAAAAGCCTTAGTAAGAAAAACTTTTTTGTTTTTAATGCTATTATTCTCAACTTTAATTTTTTTTTATATTTAATGCTTCCACATATTTCTGATAAGTCTGATGAATGACTATAGCATATAGCTGCCAAAGGAACGATCGGTCGAAAAAGTGGTTCTAGTGACAAAAACTCTTTTGTTTTCAATGTCCTTTTACTTTCCAGTTATGAATTAATCATTAAAAACTTTTATTAATATAAATTATACCAGGGTATAAAAACTTCGGCCGAGCCGAAGTTAGCTTTCCACAATTTTTGATATCACAATTTTGATTTTTCATAAGCCTTTTATTAAAACAAACCAGTCCAAATGTATACCAAATTTCAAATTTGAATGAATGCCGATTTTCAACAGATATCCTTTTTTTCTGTGTATATATTTTTGAATTTTTCTTCATGAAGCGAATTTTCGATTTTTTTTTTGCTTTAGTGTTAGAGAAAATTCTAGGAAAAGTTTTAAGGTGGCGCTACAACGCGAACTACCCAAACCATCGAATTATATTTTTCTTTTAATAACACCGAAACATTTTGTCAGGGTAAGTCACCCATTTTTTCCAATTTCAAAAACTTTGTGTAATTTTCTGTCACTGGCCATTGATTTAATGTCTGTAGCTGCTCTGGTGCTCGAGATATTGCAATTTTATAAAATGTTTATAAAAAAAGGATTTTCAAGGATATCTCAAGGACATTGCATAAGACAAACCCAAAATTGGGACAAATCAGGTTGTTTTGAATTAATCTATTCAATCATAAAGGAAATTTCCAAATTCCTGTCGGTAGGTCGCACCCCTCCCTTATCGGTCTTGACCCTTTCATCCGAATCCGTTCAGCCATTTCTGCGTGATTGATTAACAAACATACAAAATTCACATTTATTATCTGATATGTTCTCAATTTCAATTCCACGGCAAATTTTCGAATTGATTCGTGTTCTAGCAACACTAAAACGAAAAAGTTGTTCATTCTAAAAAGTATTGCTTGATGGCCGGTTGAATGAGAAGTAAATGCCAAATTACGCACTCGTACAGTTCCTAGATGTACATAGAGTGAATTTTCCTTAATTCTGTGGTCCATTTAGAAAATGTTAGTGCAATTTGATTTGCATTTAAGTCTTTAATTGATTTACAAGGAATTTTTTGTTTAATGGGTCCAGAATTTGGCATTGTCCAGCCAAACCGAAAAGTGAAATCTAAAAATCAGCCTCTCTCATCTTCGACTGTTCTATTATCGATCGTTTCGATAGGAATTGTGGATTCTCTCTTACCTATATAGTGGAAATCTCTTTTGGAACAGAGTTTTGCAAAAAGTAAAAAGAGAGCCAGCCAATTCATTCGGAATTGAGAACACAAAAAGTAGTGGAATTGAGAACATGCCTGAATATAAGTAAAGCTGCCTTCACACTTGTCATATCAAGGCTAAGGTCCCACCACAGGCAAAGAATTTGCCCAATTTTTGATAAAAATTTGTGTACCTATATTTTTGGATCCGAAAAGAACCTAAACATTGTACTGGTACAAGTTCGGTTCTAAGTGCGACAGCTATACTGTAAAGCTGGCACTTAGTTTGCGTATTTGGTCAAGTCGTAAGCTTTAAAAACGAGAGCGTAATTTAACGTCGGTTACTCATGGAAAGAAATGTTTAATAGCCTTGCTGCGATCCCCGAGTCGGAGATAGCCGAAAAGTATGCAACAGTTTTTAACTCGGCTATTTATTATCCGATCCTGATGAAAATTTTAGTGATTATAGTTATTGCGAATATTTACTTATGTTTTAAGTTAAGTAAGTGGGCGATATTCACTGTGTATTTATTGCGATATAATACACAGTTCGACAAAATCCAAATTTTTTTAAAAACCCGGCATAAGACCCAAAAACTATGATAAAAAGGACCTCTGTAAGCATCAGCTCATACTCTTGTAAGTCTAACTCACAGCGACAACAATTTTAACTTAGTTTTTAATGGCTTAAGATAAAAATCTGCGAAATTCAGCAAATGTGGACAGTCATTATATAAAAAATTCATTCTTCAATCGTACAATTGGTTCATTTTTGAATATCTTTAAAAGCGCACGGTAGATTACCATCTCTTAAGGACACATTTTATTGGTCAGCATCTCAATATATTTAAAATCTTACAAAATTCTGTCGAGTGGTTCTCAATTGATTCCATTTTCTAAGTTAGACCTCTATGGGCGGGGTACTAACCGCTTGTCCATTGGAGTCGGAAATTTGGTATAACAATTAAGGTAACTCCCTTCGTCTTTGGTGAATTTTCCAAAAAGCTCTCATCTTTTTTTAACCAGCAACAGATGTTGTAGCGGTGTGTTGCTAGTATAAATGTGCTTGACGTGATCAAGAAAATCTGGGTATGAGGTGATGCTCCCTGATGCCTCCAGTTTCACAATTTATTGGTTTCGTTCCCAGGCTATTTTGAGTCTTCCACTGTGTTACGAAATAGAAAGACGCGATAGCAGTCTCTTTGAAAGTATTTTATCCTATATTTTCAGACCCTCATTAATATGCAGGGTTGCAACCTGATCAGAAATATGTTCGTTTCAGTGGTACATGGAGTTTTTAAGCCACCGGTTCTGTTTAAACCATGGTTCGTTTGGAAAGCTCTCTCAGTAGTCGAGCATTAATATTCATGTTCAAAACTATAAAGTCGGAAACGCCGGCGCTGTTTCAGGACTTTCTTGAAGAGCTGGGATGCAGTAGATATCGTAAGCTTCTTGAGAACGTCCCTGCAGAACCGAGAAGACCAACGCTTAAAAGTGCAATGAAAGTAAGGTGGAGAAACACTACCAACTGAAGAATGTTCTGAATTCAGGAAAATCAATATTAAACTTTCAAGGAAAGAATTCATGAAAAAATAAAACAGAGACGAAAATTGAAGGTAATGGATAAAATCAGGTGATGTTGAAACACTGACATCCAACTGTAGCCAGACAGATTGCTGTCCTTAAAGAGTTAGAAAAACTCAAAAAAGCTAAATCGATGCACGGCTTTTTATTTACATTTACAATTTTACCACACACTTGTCGATGAGGCTCAGCATTTTCAAACATATGCTGTTTCGGTTTGCCGTTTTGTTTAAGGGCATGAATAAATGGTTGGATGAGGTTTGGTTCAGTTCGGTTGAGAATCCCATAATAATGTCATGATAACCATTGAACAGAAAAGTACTATCCATTTCTGAAAGTGAAATAAGGAAAGCAGCTCTGACGCAAATCCTTAAGCTAAGAGTTTAGGCTAAGTCGATTCATACAAGTATTTGTATGAAAAGAAACAGGACAATACAAATAGTTCAGTTTTTTCACAAAACTGTTTAAAGGCATCATTCATTATCAATTTTCCTGATTACAAAATTAAGAAGAATTACTTAAATGGTAGTCAGAAAACTCTACAAAGTTTCCACAATAGTATGTATGCCTTTGAGAAGTGCAAGTAAGTGTAGAGCGTTTATATTCCGGGGTGTAATAATTATGTCTTCGCTAAGAAATCGGATGGATGCATAATGAATGACCACTCTTTCTTCATATTTTACCTTTTCATATTGGTATACCGAAATAAAAATCCAGGTACCCATACGGAACCGAATACCGAAATAAATTATAAGCAGAAACTTAAGCTTCGCTGCGTACCATAACCGGAACCAAAATACGATTCGGTTTGACTCCCTGGGGTTAGATAGATGTTTTTAATCCTCCCTAAACTTGATCAAGGGCTCAAATTTCGTTAGTTTTTTACCTAGATTTTACATTTAACGCATATTTGCTACGCGTTCTCTACATTAATTCTACATTTGATATGTGTGTACACAGCTGTGTCTTAACAGTGTTATGTTAACATTTAAATGTTAACATTTAACTGCTGCTGCTGTGGCAGCTGCTAATTGGCATTAACAGTGTTTTTATTATTAATTGGATTTGAATGGCGGAAATAAAATGTTGAATATATTTGGTGTATAAACAAAAAAGTAAACCATGCCCAGATGGGTCGCTGCCTTTGTCGAGGTTATGGGGGTCATCTAGGGTATGCAAGGTTCTGGCCATTCCAATTGGACACTAACTTCCATTCTCTGGTTCAGTTGAGTTTTTGAGTTTCAAGAGCTTAAATTTGAAAATCTGTCCACAGTGCCCACAGCCTACACTCGATTCGAGGATCCAAGGCAAAAGCCTACCCACCCAGCGCAGACTGTACTTTCACTGCCCACACACACATACACACACACGTTCAAACACATGCCTATATACAAATGTATATACGGAGATCCCTTGAGCATGGGGGGGTTGGGGGTTATATAATCTTCTCACCGGCTCTTCCATGACCACAGTCGGCTCTTGGGCTTTGCCATGCCCGTACTTGAATCTCATGATGTTGGCCTGGTCCATTAAGGTCTCACTCAGATTGGCGCCCGTTTCGGCGGGCAAAGCCAATTTGGCATTTTCCGCAAATGCTTTGGCGGCCAAGTCATTGGCCACAATATTGAGAGCCGTCTGTGGACTTATCCTGGGCAGCAGGGGATACGGGCGACGACCTTCACGTGACCATTCCTGCCAGGTGTTTGGTCCGCAGACGCTGCAAACGAAAGATTCGTATACACACACACACGCATATACGGAGCACTTCTTGTGGCCCCTCGTTACTTACTTCTCCGCTATGGTGCACAGCTGCTCATCGTTGGCCGCCCTACGCACCTCCGCCCGATGGCGCTCCTGGGTAATGTGAAAGTGTTGGCGCAATTCCTCCAGCAGCTTAGCCTTTGATTCGTTCAGTGAGCCTTGGGCGCGAAAAACGCTGATTATATGCGAATACGATTCCAACTCTGTAGAAGAGGGGCAGAAGGTTAAATCTTGACAGAGGCAGAGGCGCTGCACTGGGTACAGCCAACTCTATGGACCTCCTGGCCCATCATTTTGGGGGGGACACCTACCAAGTCGACGCAGCATGCCTCGGCACTCGTCCCGCGACATCTCCAACGTTTGCGGCCACATTTGCACGTTAGTGTCCACTCCGTACGCTTAATGCACTCCAAGCCGTTGGCAAGCAACGAAATTGCGTTTAATTTCTCAAAGGTTTTTGCGCAAATTTCGAGTGCAAAAAATTAAAACAAACTTCTCTTCGGGGCAGCGTTTCTAATATCTCTGCTTTGACCATTCACCGTGCAACGCAGGCGATGCCTTGGCAAGAAGAAGCAGTCGGCGCTAGCCAACACTGTTGTGCAATTAGTGATGACACGTGAGTACAACGGGAGATTTATTTATTTTTATATGGTTATTTTCCAGATCAACAAAAAGTAATTGATTTGCCAATGGAGATATTCATCAGGCGCATGGGATTTGCTGCCGCCGGCAAGCCAGTTGGCCTGTTAATTAACGAAGGATTTTCAAACAAAAAAGTTAGGCGAGGCTGTCCTCAAGACTATAGACTAAGAGTATAGTATGAGGAATTTTGCTTTATAGTATCAGCAACACACCAATGCTACTGGGCGCAAGCCACTTGCATCACCAACTCTATCTCGCCCTTGGCCTAGTTTCTTTAGTCATGTTGCTAATTTTAAATGTTCCGGGTCATTGCACTGCATAGTATTTTCCCCCATCCCTAGCATTCCTGGCTTTCCAGCACTTATGGTTGCCGTTTTGGAATTATCGATATATCGAAATGTGCCCGCGTGATCAAACGACCACAACAAAGTCCACTAACATGGCATATTAATAACCCAAACATTGGGCCAGATCAGTTTGTTTTGAAGTAATCTATTCAATTATAAAGGAAATTTCCACATTTCAACAAAACGTGCGAATCGAACACCAAAATTGAAGAAAATCGGGCCGATTTATGGAAAAAAATCATTTTTATTTGTTTATATTTAAAATTTAAAGTGAGTTAAAATTCGGGTAGTGCGATTAGGGCAATTTGATGAATTTGTGTGCCCACAGTAAGACCATCCCACCGCCGTGGCTGGCCCGAGGCAGCGGTATCCAAGGGGGTCCAGAAGGAGCCACCGAAGAGAGACCTGCGTAGTCGAAAAGATCGCAACCGCCAACAGAAAGACATTTTTTAACCACAAAGCAGTGTTGCCAATTTGTCCTTTTTGCGGACAGATCTGTCCTTTTTGAAACTGCGATTTCCGGAAAAATTTTGAAACGTCCCCCATCCGGAAAAAATTCCCTTCTTATTTTATTTTATCCTTTATTCATCCCTTTTTTTTATTTATTATTAATTGTTTTAAGGTGCTCATACAGTTTATCAATTTCAAGTATGTGGCATCGCTTTCGTATTGATTTTCCACCTTCGATAAGCATTTTTCAAAGAGATGCAGACCAGTTTTATATGTGTGTAATTAAAATCAAACGTATCGAATATCGGTTCACTGATTTCTCGAATCTTGGTTCAAAGAACCTGAATTAAAGAATTGGATGTCCTTGGAATACCACGGATCCGGATCCGGAGGCATACTGCAATTGCAGTTTAAATCCACACAAAACGAGAAGGCCAAGCTAACTTCGTCTGTGCCGAAGTTTTTAATGCATTTTTGTAGCTAAAACCCATTTTCCGACATATTAACATTTGATTTCGACCAAATTTCGCGAATATTTTTGAAAACATATCAAATTAACAATCGCCGAATTTAAGAAAAACAAAATTTAAAACCAAAAAAATTACTAAGACTCATTTTCAGACCGATCGGATCATATAGAATTAGAAATTAGTGACTTTAAGGACGCTTACATTAAAAACAAAAAAAATTTCTTACTAAGAACCATATTCGACCGATTGGTTCTGTCGCAACCAGAAGATATAGTCACCCGATGTCGATCAACTTTTTCAAATTAGTTTGAAAGCGCTTAATATTAAGAATCACCGACCTTAAAAACGATTTACTTGATAAACAAAAAAGTTTTTTTCACTAAGACCCATTTTCCGACCGATCGGTGCTATGGCAGCTATAAGATATAGTCATCCGATTTTGACCAAAGTTTGCAAATCTGTTTGAAAGCATATAATATTAATAATGGACAAGTTTGAGGACGCTAACATTGAAAACAAAAAAGTTTTTCTCAGTGAGACCCATTTACCGACCGACGGTCGTCATCCGATCCGGTCGGTTCCGATATATGTATTAGCAGCTTGCAGAGAGACTAGTTTGCGTAGAAGCAGACAGACAGATGGACGGACAAAGCTCAATCGACTCAGCTCGTCGCCCTGATCAAGAATATACATACCTGATCATATTAATAGGTACACATCGGAATTTTTTAATTGTAGATGGATTTTTCGTACTTTAAGTGTTGACAACTTTTTAATTTTTGGTTTTATGTTGTTGTCAATGTCTGGCCACACTGTAACAAAGAGTAGAAAGAGGGGCTGCCCCGTATATCAAAACTTTTCTATAAATTGCGAGTCCACCACACATTTCGCCTGATCATAATAATAGGTACAGTCTCCGTTTCTCAAAAGTATCAAGTGAATAATTTTGTAATCAGTGATCTTTTGGTAACTAAAGGTAAATTAAGTATAGCTCCTGTCAATACAGAGAATTAAATAATTATCGAAATTCTTATTGTACTAAAGAAGAAGCTCGATTGGTTCTTAGTCTGAGAAAAGAACCAAATCTTTACGAGCCATCGCCAAATTAATGAACAGGTCTCATAATTTTGTCAAAAATGCATTAGAAAGAAAAACCAAGACAGGAAACATGTGGAAGGCCACAAAAAACAACAGAACCCCTTGATCACTACATAGTAACTTTGAGCAAAAAGGACCCATTTAAGTCATCGAAGGCTATTGCAGCCGAAATTGGGAATTCAGTTAGTGCTCCAACTATCCGAAGACGACTACAAGATGCCAACCTACCGGGAAGAATTGCCAGAAAAGTCCCACTTATGCGCAAAAAAAATATCACCATGAGGCAAACTTTTGCAAGGGACCACAAAGACTGGGTAGGATGCACCGGGGAGAAAAAAATGGAGAAACATATTACGGAGCGATGAAACCAAGATTAATTTGTTTGGGAATGACTGTGAAAGGAATGTTCGACGCCCTAATGAAAAGGAATTCCATCCACGGTTTACAAAAAAAACAGTCAAACATGGAGGTGGCAATATAATGGTATGGGGTTGCTTCTCCTGCTACGGCGTAGGTCCAATTTATCAGACTATACTTGGGTATTTCAGCAAGATAATGATCCTAAACACACATCAAGGCTGTTATACATTTTTCGAGGACCAAAAAGTTGACGTTCTGAAGTGGCCAAGCCAATCCCCCGACCTTAACCCCATTGAAAACTTGTGGGGAGACTTAAAAAAGAAATTGGCAAAGCATTCATTTTCAAATAAACAAAAATTATGGGAAGATGTCCAAAAACTGTGGTATGAGACACCAGTAGAGACCTGCCAGGCTCTTATTAAAAGTATGCCAAAAAGAATAGCAGTAGTGGCCAAAAATATAGGTGGATACACTGGATACTAAGTTGGGATATACTAATTTACCTAAAAAAAGAACACAAAATGGAAATAAAAATTTTTTTTCTTACCAACACATGAAGTGTACCTATTATTATGATCACACTGAAAGCGTATCTGAAACACAAAATGATCTCTTTTATGTTATATTATTATTCTATGTTACAATTAAGTTTAGTTTAAGAACCAATGAGAACAAATTTTAAGTTTGAAACAATGAATAAAACTGTTTTCTGTTACCTTAAAGTCAGAATTGATGTGTGTACCTATTAATATGATCAGGTGTGTATATAGTTTATGGGGTCAGAAATGAATATTTCTATGCGTTGCAAACTCCTGGACAAAATTATAATACCCTTTGCAAGTGTATAAAAACACATGCAAAATGCAGTGCCCTTAGCACAAGGAAAACAAAATTACATTTCTGCCACGTCAGCAGGCGGCACTAGCGATGTTTGGTGCCCAACATAACATGCTTGCCAAAACATGTGGCCAAAATTATCAAGTTTCTAATAGTTGTCTTCGGTTAATTGGAACGAATGCACACGAAATTGATGCTGCTAATACCACTCTCGATATAAATTACACACAAATAAAGATATTCGAAACTCCACGTCAGACGGCACTGACGTGTAAAATAATTATTGCTGAAGATGGTTGCCGGTCAGCAGCCGAAAAAACAGCATATACATCTATGTGTTTCATTTGACCTCGAGCCGGCTAAACTCAATTTTCTACAATTTAGAAAGTTCGCCTACTACCCAGCAAATTTTTTCGCAGCGCTCCACTGCGAGCACTACAAAAGCGTTCAATTGAAGCGCTCAACTCTCCTTGTAAATACTGCTCCCCGAAAGCAGTTATTTCACAAGACTTCTCCTATGAACAGTATGCGTATGCTAGCGCCGCCTGCTTGCATTTTTTCTTCTTTTTGTTCTGCTTTCTACGGCACGCGCCGCACAGTGGGAGTTTTGGGTTTTAGTGACCTGTTTTAATTTAAGATTTGAAAAAAAAATGTTCCTTAACTTGAAGAAGAAGACTTTGTAATTAAGTTTCCCCATCTTAATTAAAAATGTCTGTAGCCTTAAACTCAAAACTACTTAATAATAGCACTTTCAACGTACCTTAAAATACTAATAATAATAAAACTTATAATTATGTTATAAATAAATTGAAATGAATTGAAAATTTTATTTTAATTTTGTATAAAAAATGTTCTTTTGTAGCCTTAAACTCAAAACTACTTAATAATAGCACTTTCAACGTACCTTAAAATACTAATAATAATAAAACTTATAATTATGTTATAAATAAATTGAAATGAATTGAAAATTTTATTTTAATTTTGTATAAAAAATGTTCTTTTGTAGCGCTTTTTAGAGCTTATTTTACTCTGGGAGCATGGCGCTTCCTAGAGCTCTTTTTACATTGCAAGAGGAGCGCTTTAAAGCGCTTTTTCCGCAGTGACAGTGTAGCGCTTTCTAGAGCTCTTTTTACATTGCGAGCGGAGCGCTTTAAAGCGCTTTTTTCGCAGTGAGAGTGTAGCGCTGACATCCAATGACATGGCAATGTAAAAAATAGCACTAGTTACAAGGAGAGTTGAGAGCTTCACTGCTCCTTTTGAGCGCTTTGGGTTTTGCTGGGTAACTATCAACTTTTTGATATTCATTAAAGCTTTAATATATTAATAAGGAAAGATAGATTGACCTGTTCTTTTAGCCTTTTAAAAAAAATTTGTCCGTTTTCTGTCTTTTTTCTGGGTTTAACCGTCCTTTTTTTGTAGAGGCTCACTGCCACAAAGTGAGTTTGTTCCATACGGCCGTAAGGTCGAGACTAGGCCTAAACGGGTCTGCGATCTCCTGACAGCCTCCATCCTTCAAATTCCAATTTTTTTTTCATAAACTTACATAACTATCAACATTTACATGCCTTTCTATGTATAATTTTTTTGCGCATATATTCATTCTCAAATTTATTCATCTATATTTATTTTGTTAGTGTAGCTGGTCTGAATTGAAGTGAAGTCGGATCAGGCGGAGAAAAGAAAGGGAGATTTTGATGAGGTCAGGAAAGTTAGATTTAAATGAATAACTCACCTTTGATACAGCTAACCTCTCTATCTTTTCACCACTTGTAGTGCCAATAGGTTGGGTAAGAGGTTTTTAATTGCAACAAAACCTCAAACAGTCCATCCCTTCAGTTTATTCCGTTCGGTCATCCAAAGAGAACCGCCACCATTACGTCTCAGCTTGCTTAAATTCAGATTATGTTATAATTATGTATTAATAATTATAAAAATATGTCTTGCTTATGTTCAGCAAAACATTCTTGCCCTTAAACGTTTAAGTATTTTCGAAATGATGGCCTAAGTCCGTTAAAGGGGGAAGAAGGGTGAAATGATGACCATGGAGTAAGCCGATCACGGGTGATGAGTTGAGTTTGAGTGAGATGAGTTTGGTCACTGGTAGAGTGGGTGCGCTGGGGTAGTCCATCTAAGAACCAGGAAAGAACCAGGTTCGTAACAATTACACAGTACAACACTAAGAAAACCTCGGCATTAGACCATTAAAACCTGATACTAGGGACCTCTGTAAGCATCACCTCATAACCAGATTTTCAATAAAGCATCACCTCATGCTGGGATTTTAAAAAAAGTTGAATTTTTTCCAACTGTGTTATAAAAATGTTTCTTATAAGCTATCTCGCTTTTTTCCGAGACCTAGTAATTTTTTCGTCACCTAGTCTAATTCTTTTTGGTTTAAGTATTTGGCTTCCACAGCTAAAAATTTTTGTCAATAGGGGCCGAGCTAGTCAAAATGGTATTACACATACAAAGAAACTTTTCAAATATATGTATACTTAATCATAGATTCAAAATTTTTGCTATTATGGACAAGATAAGTTAAGGCTTCCATTTCAATATTAGAATTTTCATAACAATTTTCAGTTTCATCGAATCTTCCATTACTGGTAACGTAAATGTCTTCAGAATCCTTTGTGTTGGAACTCTCATTGACAATAGTTTCAAAATTTTCCGTAATTACTTCAACAAGACAATCTTTAAAACAGTTTACAATTTAGTTGTTTTAAAATGGAACTCACTTCAATTCAAATTTTGGAAGTGTCATATTGGACAGAACCGAAGTCTTTGTTCCGCTTGAACTCAAGTTTTCAATAAAAGAAAATCGTTTTAATACTCATTTTTTAAGAGCATCTCAAGCATTGAAGTTAATGTATTACTTGAAGTAAAGTAGGCAGCAAAAATTTCAATTAACAACAAAATCTTTCGCCTTAGCGAAAATATCGGTAACATTATTCAATTCTTCAATTCTCAAATGGCGCAAGTAGCTTTGAATTGCAGCTTGCTTATTTTTTTTAACTTCATCTGATGCTACTGTGGATCTGCTAACAGCATTCCAAATTGCCGTTGCGTTCGCTAGGGAATTGTACAACCCACATTGGGCCTGATTTCAGTTTGGGCGGCATAAATTCCAATTTTGTATGGAAACAAATTGTGATTTTTATCAAATATTCTTAAAGAGCATTCATTAGCAGTGCTGCCAGAATCTCCGAAGCAAAAATTGCTAGTTTTGGGAAAAAAAGTTGCCAAAAATTGCTAAAAATTATGTGAAAATTGCCAAAAAAATTGCTAAGCCATTAAAGTTTTCGTTTTCGACAAATATATGTATGTATTGATGAAAATATGATCACTTGTCGCAATCGCCGTGTGTTTGGCAATGTGTAGGCATAGTGCCGCTTCCTGTTCCTCCGTTTTTGTTGAATTTGGAACGAAAGACAACTCTTTTTTTTGGGTAAATGCGCCAATCGCAGCCACATGTTTTCTTGAGGCGGCGCACAATGTAAGATTTTGCATATTTAGGGGGACTTAAAACAAACAAAAAAGTGCACCAAATTGAATGATTTTTTTTTAAATGTTAGAAAAATATCCAGTTTTTATGAAAGAAAAAAAATCAGAATCAAAATATCATTAACAGCAATAAAATAGTCATTAAACATTGCAACGCTTGAAAAATCCCATTTGACAGCTCGCATCAGTCTCAAAATTAAAGTGATTAAAATTTAGCCGTGAGAGTCTTGTTTCCAAGAAGAGCTATTTTTAACTTATTCTTGAATAGTTGTTGTAATTTTCAATACCGGGTTTTAATAACTTCACTGAAACATTTCATATAATTTTTTTTAAAAACACCTAAAAACTAAGCAAATTGGAAAAAATCTTGTTGCTTTTATGGACGCCAACTTGTAAGTTCTATCGAGTTCGGTGATGCCACCACATGGAGGTCAAGCGGATGGATTCCCGGAACATATTTAAGAAAAAAACATGTTTCCGCCATTTTGAGTTTTTCATTTTATTGTAAGACCAATTTTCGAACAAAATCACGTGTAATTCGATGTTTTTTGCTACCTACACCGTCAGTTTTAAAGCTATCTTTACCAAACTTTGCACGAAAACTTGAAATACATGTAGGCTATATATTTGTCGTAACCAGACTGATCAGATGACTATAGCATATAGCTGCAATAGGACCGATCGGTCGGAAAACAAGTTTTTGTGAGAAAAACTTTTTTGTTTCCAAAGGTAGCGTCTCCAAAATTAGTATTTTTAGGTTGAAATGCTTTCGCATAATGCTACAAAGTCTTATAAAAATCAGACGACTATATAACTACCATAGGAACGTTCTGGTCAAAAACTAGTTACAGTGAGAAAAACTTTTTTGTTTTTAGTTATAGCGTCACCAAACATAGCATTTAATAACTGTAAATGCTATCACACAGTTCTACAAAATTTGATCAAAATCAGTTGACTATATCGTATAGCCCCCATATAAAAATCGAGTTCAGGCTATAACTGAAAAATTCGATGTTGTATGGGAGGGGGGAGTAGTTTTAGTCTGATGTTGTTCATCTTAGAAACATAGTTCCGTATGGCCAAAAAATGTTTCCATTTTAAATTTCAAGCCGATATCTCTTAAACTACGGCCGCAATTGATTTAAGTCCCCCTAGATAGGCAAAATTTTACACTGCGGCGTGGTGGCGGATATCAAAAAGCTTTTCGCCTATTGCGGATTTGCAAAACGCACAATATGCTTTCGTTGAATCAGCGCAATCCTTGCGAATCCATTGCTAGAACTCCTCATCTGGCAGCCAGGCATCACGAAAATTTAACTTATAAATTTTTGGCAACTTAACCCGATCACAAAACACAGCAAAAGAGTGAGCGAACACTTTCAAGTTGTTCATATAATCGAACCACTGAGTCAAATAGAAGTTCCGATATCTTTGTGAACCACTATTAATCGTAATTTGTGCAGTCAATTGCACAAAGGTATAAAAAAAAGTAAAAAATTCTTAAGAAAATTAAAAAATTTCTAGTTTATTAATAAAGTTGCTAAAATTGCTAAAGAAAAATTAAAAATTGCTAGATTTGTTGCTAATAGCATTTAAAAAAAAAAGTTGCAAATTTTTTTAAAAGTTGCTAAATCTAGCAACAAAATTGCTAAAGTGGCAGCACTGTTCATTAGGCATGTTAAATCTACTAAGCGTTTCGTTATAAGTGCAGCCCTGGATTTTTAACAGGGCTGCAAAGTCAAGTGTTTGGTCAGCTGCTTGTTGTGTTAAAAAAACGAGAATCGGTACTCAACTTTAAGCTTGTGCCAATTTATCAGCTGTGAGTAAAAATTGAATGTAAAATATTGAAATTAAAGACAAAGGTATGTAGAATGTGAATATTGAAACAAATTGTGTGTTGTTCTTGTTGTTTTTGTTTACCGTTTTGTTATATCCTTATATAGAAAAAACCCAACCAACGTGCCCGTGAATTGTGGAGTATAAACTAACTTGCATGTATGTTTTAACGACCTTTATGTTAATTAAACCTTCAAATTTTTTGCCGGCTCTAGGTCTCGCTATGTTGGTACATAACTTTAAAACAGGGACACACCACACCACACTTTCCGACAATTTCTGACAAAAGGTAAATATGTAGAGTTTGACCTTTAAGTGTATTTCTCATCGTGTTATTAATGCTTTTCGCGGCTTTTTGCGGCTTTGCGCACATTCTCTTGATATTTGCAGTTAAGTTTGAGTTCAGCCATGCAACGCTGTTTAATGTATGCAATGAAAACTACCGAAATGTCCGTGAAATTTCAAGCTCAAGACTTCAAGATTTTTGAGCAACTTAAGGAGCATGCAGTGAGCACAGAGAAGAAAAATAAAATTGACACAAAAATTGAAAACTTTTAAAAAATAAAAAATATTGATACACGGTTTCCAAATAATAGATTCGTCTGAAATACCAATAGATTGTCGTGGGGAAAACGCTTCTGAAGCACGCAACAAGTATTATAAACAGGACAGACGATCACATGCTCTACGAAACTTTAGACACAACAATATGAAAGATGTTTTCCAAAGAGCAATGGATTCCTCGGATCCTTTTCTATCCAGCATCTTTCTCAATAAAAGATTAGCTCAAATCCAAAAAAAAAACTTTGCCAAAAGATGTAATTGAGCTATTAGAGTCGCCAAGTATCAAAATAAACTGCACTAACATTTCCCCAGACATAGACAGCGACTCTGATGCTGAAGTGGACAGTGATTCCGATTGCTATTGAACTAGATGTTGAGCTAGATGAAATTTAAATAGTAATTAATCAAGGATACACAAAATAGTTAGTGCTCTTCTGTGTGACATTTAATTTGTTTCTAAGCCAAAAAAAAAAAAAAATATGAATACAGGATTTATATACTATTTATAATTTAATGACTTTTAAATATAAATACACATTGTTAAAATTACCTAAAATTTAAATATAAACGTTCTCAATTTAGGTAACAGAAATGTATGATTTAAAAAAGGATAATTAGCAGCAATTTAAGGCCCTCTTCTGGTCTTCTGGCAGCCATTTTTACAAATTTAATAAAGGCCATAAAGGCATTCATGCCGACCAATTACCCGCCTTCCATATTGCTTTCTGATAATACTGACTCCCGGAAAGCTGCGAACCATCAACACACCGTTAATTAGAAAACCCTTCTTTGGAGGCCGAGAACTTTTTAAACAGCCCTCGCATTGACACATTTTACAATTTTGTATATTTTGTAATGAATAGTACAACCCAATACAAAAAATAGTATTACAAAATCTTTTCCCGATTTCTTTCCATTAGTTTTGAAAAACCAGGTTAAATTCAGCCGCCTGCACCAGAAGAGAAGAAATATGGCCCAATGTGCAACCGCACAACGAACTGGGGGCTTAAGTCTGATGTGAACTTCTGAACGGAACCAGTCCAAATTGCCGAAAATTAAACAAATAAGCGCATAAATATAAATTTTTTCAAATGCCTTTATACTGTGCTGCATTTACAGAAAGAAACTTTAGTATTTTCAAACAATTGAAATTTGGTCACACTTTAACTCTGTAGTAAGTCCACCGAACACTTGATACTCTGCAAATATATATCATATTCTCCATTTCGATTTGGTTTAAAAAAATATGTTGCTGAAAGCTTAAAATTTTAACTAATTCCTGATAGATTTATAGCCTTGTTTATTTTATTTTTCGTTGCAGCAGAGACAGATCCAAGACACTTTACATAAACATTAACAGCTAAGCAAATTTGTTTGTTGAGTTAATTTTTCAAATCATTTGCTATAAAAAATTGTGCCAGTTTTAATGAGCCTTAATAATCTCCATTTTTTATTAAATTGATAAATAATATTATGTACAATTTGATCAAAACAAACTCAGTCTAAAACTCGGCATACTTTTACCTAGAAGAGTATAATGTAAACGATCTTGCCACTTTCTCTAAAGTGCGCTTGCGCATTTGTTTACCAACAATGGAAAGAAAAGGAAAAAAGTTTGTGATAATTCTTCTAATTTTTGGCTTATTGTTTTTGATCTTTCTTGCCTATACGATTGGAGCATATGATTGCCGTTCGTTATCGGAGACTTCATGCAAGTTCTGCGATTTTGCACATCATAAAAAGGGACCGCCTCCTGTTTTGGCCGTAGAGACGGACGATTATGTGATATTTAAGGATATAGCGCCAGCGGCCAAACATCATTACTTGGCCATACCCAAGCAACACTACGATAGCCTCAACGTACTCAATAAATCGCACATTGAATTGGGTAAGAGCCACGTTAATAAAGATAATATTTGCATAAGATATTTATCTACATGTGTGTATGTGTATTTATGTAGTCAAACACATGGAGGAGGGTCTGATCAAGTATCTGATATCGCAGGGTGTCGATCCCAGTAAAGATACAATTATTGGCTTCCATATACCGCCCTTTATCTCCGTGAAGCATTTGCATTTGCATGGCATTTCTCCCGCCTCGGAAATGAACTTTTTCAATCGCATCAACTTTATGGAATCATTTTGGTTTAAATCGGTGAGTTGTGTTTCATTTGTATACATTTTATTGTTAAATAACTTCAATTGTTTACAATGCAGGCCAAGGTTGCAAGAGACGTGCTCAACGACCGGGAATTGTGAGATTTGTGGAGACGATGGCTTTCTAGGAAAAAGGGACAATCATGGTGTCACGCTTCATTAAGGCGGCTACCCCTTTGGATTCATTAAAAGAAAGAAAAGAATTGTAATATTTGTACATATTTAGTTTAGATACGTTAAAGAGCTCGTAACTCTTTAAAAAACGCACTTATATTACGAAAGTCAACTGAAAGAAATAGTTAATATAAAATAAATTGAGATTTTGAAGACATTAAGTCATTTTGCAAGAAGCTCTGAAACTTAAACTTGGATATAAGTTTCTTTTCTTCCACTAAGAAGCGCTTTTGAAAAGTTCCAGTAATGGGACATAAAGTTATGAGTAATAAAGTTAGTATTATTTGTTAAAACTCTTGTAGAGGATTTATTAAAATTGTCCAGATGTTTGTAACGCATAGAAGGAAGCATCTCCGATCCGATAAAGTATATATATTCTTGATCAGCATGACGAGCTGAGTTGATATAGCCCCGTCCCTCTGTTTCTATGCGATCTCCTCCGACAGTTCTTACCCAACCTTTGCACGAAGTTTTTTGGTACAAAGACGCTGCACATTTGTCGGAACCGGCCGGATCGGATGACTATAGCATATAGCTGCCATAGGAACTATCGGTCGAAATGTAATTTTAGTAAGAAAAATTGGTTGACTTCAATGCGATCGACCACAATCCTCGTATTTTTTTAAATGCTATGCTTTTAAATAATTGTACCAAGTTTGATGAACATCGGCCAACTATATAGTATAGCTGCAATACAAAATATAGTTTTGAAAAAAGTCTTAGTAGAAAAAACTTTTTTGTTTTCAATGCTATCGTTCCCAAACTTGTTACTGATCAATAATTTATGCTACCACACAAGTTTGATTCAAATCGGATGACTATGGCATATAGCTGCCATAGGAACTAACGGTCGAAAAAGTAGTTCTAGTGAGAAAAACTTTTTTGTTTTCAATGGGAGCGTCTTTATACTTTCCAGTTGTGAATATCAGTTTTCACACAATTTTGGGGAGTTCGGTCAAAATCGGATGAATATATCGTATAGCTACCATATAACAAACTGGCAAGCAAATGCTCAAAGTAGTGGCGCCATCAAGCTACAATGGTATATAAGCTTCGGTCGAGCCGAAGTTTTTAATGAATTGAATAATGTTACTGACATTTTCGCTAAGGCTATTGATCTTCAAATTTTTTTTATTTATTCGGCTCTAGCCCAGTGCTACAAGATGATCCTTATTTTTATCGCACTAGTCACAATCATGCAGGGCATATCCCGTTGTAGTTTAGGACTTTTCCTGACTTCAATGCTTGAAAAGTTTGAAATATTGTGATCAACTTAAAGATGCTCTTCTACAAGGAGTTTTAACTTCAAGCGTGGCAAAGACCTTTGCTTTAAATTGAAGTGGATTCCAAATAAATCTGGATTTTTAAACCTAATATTTGGATTTAAGTCCGTACAGTTAATATTTATTACTAATATAAATTGTTGAACCATGCTCTTTTGTACCTTTACCTAGGTACTGGAAATTCCTTTTACCTCACCTAGGTATATTTTTTGACATTTACCTTGTACCTTAACTAGGTAAGAAAATTGGGTACCTATCCAATCACTGCTCCAAGGTTTGAATTTAAATTTTTAAAATTTATTAATACTCAAATCATTTAAATTAGGGCCAGTGTTTTGTTGATTGTTAACATTTTTCTGTTATCTAGAGTTGGTATTTTCTTGCTTGCTGCATTTGGTCACACTTGGGTGCCATGGGTGGCGAGTTATAGTTTTTAAGGCTCAACCGAATTTGAGTTTCTCGATGTTAATTTGCCAAATGAATGGTCAATTGATACGCTACCAAGATGTTGTTCCGAACGGCCAAAAACAAATTCGAGACAGTGGACATACTGCGCAGACTGAAGCGTCTGGCCGAGGGAACGTTGTCATCGTACCGCCGTTTGTTTTTGTTGCTATTGTGCATTTGCATTGTGTTTTATATGCTGCCGCCAATCTTTCGCTACATATTCCTCAGTGCACCGGAACAGAAAGGTAAGCAAGAGCTGAATATGTTATCGTAAAGCTGGCCATTCCCCACTTTTCCCTTGCAGATCCGCACGGTGTATGCATGGATGATCGGCTGACTCCCTTCATATTACAAAACTACGAGTTCGATGCAAACATACGTCACGTGTCGCCCTCGCCGCTGCCTGGAGAACACGATTTCACGCCCTATGTGGGAAATGGTTACATAGGCTTGGAGGTGGCGCATGATGCTGCTTTGAATATCAAACATGGTCGTGCCATGCAGTTGCCCATCCGATTTCAGCCCGTGGTGTCGGTGGGTCAAGGTGTGGGCGAAAAGGAGGCCACTGTGGTGGAGTATTTAACGGGCATGGTGCATCGGTTTCAATGCTTTGCAGGCTACTTTGTATCCTATACTTATTATGCCCACCGCACTCAGCCCAATGTGCTTATGCAGGAGCTGGCGATAACCAATACACGCAACGCGATCGAGGACATTGAGCTGATTATGCCGCGCATCAATTTGCCCAAGCTGGCAACACGGACTATTCCCCTCAGGTTAGTTAAATAGATTTTCATAGCAGAAATATATCTTCATATCTTCTTGCCATTCCACAGTGAACCAGCACAAGCGGGCATGTTGACCTACAGCGAGTTGGAAGTCATCACCGGCATAGTACAACCCTCACCAGAGGATTCCAGTAAATCCATTATCATCAGCATTGTTAAGCCCAAACTGGATTCGAAATTGCAGCTCCGTAAACGGGGTAGTGTGCGTATCATTTATCCCATAGCCATAAACTATTCGAAACCCGTGATTGAGGGACAAATCAAAGCCAACATTGAGAACACTGAGAAACAGGCCGTTCAGGCCATGACAAAACTGTTGCAAAAGTTCAGCTCGAAGTCTCCGAATGCGGGCTCGCTTTATAGCATAAATACATACCGCCAGGAGCATATCAATGTGTGGGCTGATCTTTGGGCCACCGGTTTTACGATAAGCACTTCCAAGGCGGAGAATAGCTTAAACGGTGATCGCATCAATGCCACCATGTATGCTGTACTCTCCCAAGTGCGTAGCTTTGAGTTCGAGGAGACGGGAGCTGGCTCTCCAGTTATTAAAGAGGATATAGCCAAGGCCTTGACTTATGCGGAAGGTTGCTACGATGCCTATCACACACTCCAGGCGGAGAATCTCTGGCGTGAGATGTCCAATTTGCAGCAACTTAACTCTCTAGTCTCATCCTGGATGTTGACGCTGGAGAAGCAGGGCTGCCATAATCTCATACGAGCCGGCGCTTCGGGTGTCATCCAAGCCATGGTGTTGAGTTTTGGCAGTTTTCGGTTTAGTAATCAGCACTTGGAGTGCAATATACATCCAAAGTTTTTGCATAGAGATTTCCATTTTAGACGTTTGAATTATGGCAACAAAACCCATGTTAATGTCACCATTATTGTGAAGGATGACAATAAAGCAGTTATTAATGTGGCCCTGGATCGTTCCGATCGCAGTTATTACGCCTGCGATGGTGGCTGTCTGGATGAGCCCGCTTTGCTCACGTAACTATTAAAAAGAGCTTAAGTATTATTAAGAAAATCAAGTTACTAATTTTATAAATTTAATTCTAGACAAAATCGACGACAATTCCCAGTTAAATTGACTGAACCCCTTACGGCAATATTATACATAACCGAAGACAAACAGCACATGGAGGATCTCCATCATGCCATACACGTCAAAGAAGTTGTTGAGGGTAAGTTGTTAACAGACATTGGTATATTGCATAAAATTTAAGAAAGAAAGAATTCTACACTTTTATGAGCCTTTCTTAATGCTTTTGCATCAAACCAAAACTGGCAGGTGGATTTGTACCAAGAATCATTCCAATTTGCTTACAAAAGCACTTGATTACTCGATTTCTTTAAATTTAAACAAAAAAAGAAAGCAAATGGGGATGTACCTTAAGTCCAAGTCGTTACAATAATGGATTTGAAAATCAGCTGATACATCGGCTTAAGAAGCCAATTAAGTTTTTCCTGCTTTGACAGATATAGCTTTTCGTCCATGAAAGTATATGAAATGAATAGGAAATGTTGAGACCTTATACGTGTGGTAACACTGCACGAATTCAGAAACTTCTTAAAGAACAAAAACCTCGTAAAATGTACGACAAAAATAATAACCATGAATCTAAAACTTGGAATAATAACACAGAACAACAAAATTACCACTTATGTGAGGTTCAGCCATTTTGTTATAAAATTCTGTTCAAGCTTTGTGCACTGATTCCAAAACTGGTCACGACTGTAAACGGATTTCCATTTATTGCTTCCACAAATTATTTCGATAAGTTATAAGTTTTGATTGCTCAACATTTTGATATAAATTTGAAAGCATTGCTATGATCTATGATTTCGCATCCTTACAATTTCTACTAAACCCACCGGTCAATTTGACTAAATGCCAAATATGGCACAAAGACAAAACGACATCTTCGTCAATATACGCCTAACAAGCCGCACAAGTGGGAAGTCAAATTGTTTGTCCTTTGCGAAACTTGCGGTCTGCTTATCTATATACAGGATTTTTCATTAAATTTATGACCTCAAATTAAGAAATCAATCTAAACACTAGTTACCTTTCGCTAGATTCAATCCTGATCAATAAACAGCGAATGGAACTCGATTAAATAGAAAACAAAAGGGATTCATGGAAATCAAATCCAGAAATTGTCCGAGAATACTATGCCCACATAGCACAGTGGTTGCTGCCATAGGCCAAAAAATCAAAAAAGTAATATCAAATTTTTCAAACCATTACTGCTTTAATTAACAGCTAATTGAGCAAACTTCACAATGCAATACTTGTTTTGCTTTGATTCTTACGGTGCTTTCTAAAAATACCATCGAAAGTGTGACCAATTGTTCATTTGCTTTGTGCAGCGCCAGCAGCTCGCTACAGCATGTTAATTTTGTCAAATTAATTTTTTGTATAAAAGTTATATTAAATGAAGTTGAGTAAAATGAACTTATGTACATAAATGTATTACCTTTATTTCTACAATTAAACTTAACAATAATTCGTGTTTAAATTTGTGTAAATCGACGTTTTAGATAAGTAAGTTTGTGCGTTTGTTTTTGGTTCGTGTGTCAAATGTTTAGTTAAAAATTTAAGTGTTTTGCCCTCCTTGGCCCTCACTATTATTTTTTACATCTTGTTTCTTAATGCTTTAAGATTAAAAAAATATTTAGTTTAGCTGCAGCCACCTGCAGCTGCTCGTGTAGTATTCCATAAAGATCTCAGAGATGGTAAGAGATAAAGGTTCGACATGTATGGTCGTACGTCGTATCTCCCTCATTTTAGTAGATAGATGGTTCGTACCTTTTAGAAATATTTAGTTATTAAGATAACTTATCGATTTGCGAAAGGAATGATAAAGATCGGATGAACGATTATCAAGTTATGAGCAAAAGAATGTTCGCTGCTGCAGCGCTGCCACAGCGATGTCTGCGTGGACATGTCCTACCACTCCCATGTTTGCTTATTACAGTTTTTACTCATCAAAGTCCTTACAGTATATATTTCCACAGGAATTATTTATGGACGCTTTCTCCATATAAATGCAACCACTGTGCATAGGTGGAGTCTATCTGATGGACAGGCTCATTCCGCATATTAGTGTTTAGATAGCACTTAAGTAGAACCATATTTAATGTAAAAGCTGAGAGTTTTGGGCAGTAAGGTCCCAAAATTCAGGCAGACAAAAAGGCATACGCAACGTGATAGAATACGGAAGTGCGTTTTGTCTGCTTTCACCAAAAAGCTTAATTCTGCGGAATGCGTTCAATTTTTATAATGCAATTAACTTTAAGAGTAATGATCTGCAATGATATAGCTAAATGTGTATTTATAGCTGTTTCGCTCAAAAATAAATGTAGCTATTTTTTATATTTGACTCATTATGACACGCAACGTGACATACGTTACGTGACAAGCCTTTCTTTTCAAGCCTTATATGATATACATAAGAAAAGTTAGCTGCATAAAGTGAATAGACGTTTTCGGTTTTTGGTTGACCTTTCTGCAGAAATGCCCATATTTGGTTCACCGAGACCAAAAAATTAAAAACTAATTATTCATATTATAATTTTGTCCAGGAGTTTGCAACGCATAGAAGGAATCATCTCCGACCACATAAAGTATATATATTTTTGATCAGCATGACGAGCTGAGTCGATTGAGCTTTGTCCGTCCGTCTGTCTGTTTCTACGCGAACTAGTCCCTCAGTTTTGAAGCTATTGAGATGAAATTTTGCACAGAGTCTTCTTTTAGCTGCACGCTGCTAATATGTCGGGACCGCCGGATCGGATGACTACTTTATGTAGCTGCCATATACTACGTTTATACACACAAAATTTATCATGATTAATGCCCTTCGAAGTATGCGAACTTTATTTCCTTATAAAACGTTCTATTAGAACGAAAACATTGATAGCCAGGTATGGCAGCGTCATACATAATCCACACTGTAAATTCATCCAGATTGTCGGACCATTAAAAGGTTTGCAATATAATCTTGTGTTAAGCCAAATATAAAATAAATATAATTCTGTATCATTCCTTATTAAAAGCATTGCATACTTTAAAGGACATTAATTACAATAAATTTTGTGTGTATAATCGTAGTAATAGAAATGATCGTTCGAAAAATGGGTTTTTGTGAGAAAAACTTTTTTGTTTTGAATGTTATCGTTCTTAAACTCGGTCATTATTAAAATTAAATGTTTTCAAATTGATCTGCGAAGTTTGGTCGAAATCGCTAACCTTTGAAGCGAGCTTTTTCAAGTGTATTAAAACTTCGGCACAGACGAAGTTAGCTTTCCTTTTTCGTTTTGATCACATTTTCATAACCAAACAATAAAATTGAACTAATGTAAGTCAATCTTTAATTTATTCATAACCCATTTCGAGATTTTTGAATGCAAAGTCGCGCAAGATCCATTTGTTGTAATAAAAATGCCTTTTGATTTCATTGAATTTTGGTCTTTAAAATCTTTCTATGGATACATAGAGATACAAAAAAATGCATAAGACACCATAAGAAACTTTATGATAGCAATTAACTGTACATTTTTGCTTTATATTATAACAATATCAACATAAATATAATGAGGATGCTTAAATAACGTAACGTCGGGTAACTTCACGTCAGATACTTATGCTCATAAAAAATAATCGAGAAAAGATTTTTGAATATGAAAAATAAACTTTTTACCAGGGTTCGTAAATTTCACTTATTTAAATATCATTGAACAAAAAACCAAACACTGATATATACTAGTAAATATCATGAGCGATAAAAAAAAATTGTAAACATTGTTTTCAAAAATATATATCACAAAAATATTACATAATATTTATCACAAGTAATCAATATCACTAACATTTTCATCACGAATGATTCAAAGATTTTTAAATCAAACTGTAGAAAAATAAAATACAGTTCTCTCTAGCTTTGTGTGCTCGTTACTGTAAAGTAAAATGGGAAGAATAAGGAAATTCAATAGCAATACTGTGACATTGCCAACAGAAGATCCAGCATGAATTTTTCTTGTTGTTGAAATTGTCTCATCCTACTGGTAATATAAGGCGCCACTTCAAACTAGTTCACTAAAAAGATGTAGAAGACATGGACGCTTATGATGTAAAAATTACCCAAAAGAAGACAAATACCCCGGTTTATTTTTTAAATTTATTTTGTTTCTACATTTTCTATCACCTTATGTAAATTTTGCAACTTAATTTAGATTGTGAAATACCCCGGTGACTTTAAAATTAACTAAAAGCGATGTTTTGAAATCTATTTCAAGCTTGGTTTCGTTGCCTTTTCGTATCTTCGACAACGATACCTTCCAAGATATACTGCAGCCTTGAATAGATGGATATAAACGCACATTTAACTCGAGAAATATTGCATATCAAATATACATGACAGCAGACAAAATAACTGAGGTAATAGCAGAACAAGTTAAGAATCGTAAAATGGACATTGCAAAACGGAATAATCGCAGTATTATGGGACTGAATGTACAATTTTTGTTTTTAGTGGTCAAAACTGTTGACGAGAAGTATTGTCCCCGATTTTTCTTTTATTTCCAGTGCGATAAAAAATCCTTGAATCACTTATGATGAAAAAGTTAGTGATATCTATCACTTGAGATCAGGGAATCAATCCGAATCGTTTTTCGGTTCCGGTTCTGGTACGTACCGAAACTTATGTTTCGGTAAAAGGTTCTGTTTTGGTTCTAACATTATTTCGGTATTCGGTTCCGTATTGGTATCTTGATTTTTATTTCGGTATACCGGTACGTACCGGTATGAACAGTTAAAATTTAAAGAAATTTTAAGCCTAAGACCTGACAAAGTGAGTTATAGTGAGCTTATGCTCACTTTGGTAGTTGGAACAGCAGGAAGATCTTTTGATAGCTCCTACAATTTCGAAAACTTTGTCGGCTTTTATCTTTGTTATCGATTTAAGCTCAGAAAACCTTGTTTAATGACATTAAACTGATTTGTGAAGACACTGAACTATTTGTTTTGTCCCAATTCTCTTCATATAAATACATATCGTTCAGTTACTTTAAGACTGTCACGACTTTTGAGTTAATGACGCAGAAATAGTGTGTTCTATATGGTGTACAATTTTCATATTGATATAATTTATTCTCTGGAAATATATTATTTCATTTTACAGGTTGATTTTCATGATCCAACAAGAGCGACATATCTGAATTATCCTATAGACGATATCGTTACAGATCCTTCGGCTTACTTTTCAGACGTTATATTTTCGAATTGGATTGAATATAAACAAAAAGATGTATTTTCCATAGAGAATACAAAATCGATTATTTTGAGGTATGATAATGTTGCTGCAAGTGCGAGAAATATGACTCGACTTCGTTTCCACTTTTAGATAAAGTGTCAGAGCTAATTTTTACACTTGGTTGGACTTGAACAGACAATATCCACCAAAATAGTTACCCAGGTAATTTTGTGGTATTATAATGTGGGTCCGATAAAATGCCAGGATAACTTTCTCAAAATTAAGTGCTCGCTGTGCAGTCTAGTTGTTATGCTCAGAACCGAAACTGTACCGGTACAATGTTTTCGGTGTTTTCGGTACCAAGAATAACGGTTCTCGAATACCGGTATACAAAAAAATAAAAATATGGGTTCCAGTTCTGGTTCTGAGCTTTAATCGGTTCTTTTCGGTATACGGTTCCGGTTCTGGTTCCGGTTTGATTCCCTGCTTGAGATAGATATCAGGTGATATTTTTGTGATATATATTTTTGAGAACAATGTCAGAATTATTTTTAATTATTTACGATATTAATTCGGAAATATCATTGTTGAATTTTTCTTATCTAGAAAATAAAGGCCTTCTTATGTTGAGTGATATTTTATAAATCCAGCGTTATACCCAAGATTTTCACATTTTTTTAAATTTTTTCGTACGAACCTTACGTTACGTCAGTTTGGAAATGCCCATATGCTGAAATAGGTTAAAACAGTATAAGCTCTTCTGAAAGTCCCACTCCAAATTCCGCACTTTGGTTAGAAACGCAAAAAATACTAAACACAAGAATTTACTATACACAGGCAAGTGCTGTAAATAGTTCGTAGCTTTACATTAACGGGACAATTACGGCAAATGGAATTATATACGGAAGTACCGAATTTTGTGAATGTGTGTCAAATAATTTTGAAATTTCGATTATGCATTGCATCTGGCGGGATTCTGTACTTATTTGCAATCGAAAATAGTGGACCTGCTAATCTCATTGCATTATTACAAAATTGGGTCCGCTTTGTACATTTTACACTATTTAATGATTTCACCTTCACAGTAAAATTGTTCAAAACATTCTGTATGCTTTGTTTTATTCTGGTAACCATTGGTCAAAAATGGTATTTTATCACAATCATAATTGTGCAGTTATTTGAAAAGCAGTTTCTTAAGTTATTATCTATTTAACTACCATGGAGGACAGTTAGCTTGTTTAATCCTCCCTTTTCCATTCTCTAAACTCTATCATTTTAGGGTCCGTAACTATAATTATTTTACACTTAAAGGCTTGTACTCAGAACGACAAAATATTCCTTTCGTCACAGTATTTCACATAAGTAGAATCATTTTCTAACCGCACATGACCATCAAAGCAAAGACATGGTGATTCTAATTATATGAAATACTGTGACAAAAGGAATTTTCTGTCGTTCTGAGAACGGGGCTTAATCAAAAAAGTATTTCGCTCGCTCGCTGGCTGAACACAAAAAACTCGGGACTTCTTTTCTTTCGGTCGGTAAGCTTCGAAGCATTTGCCGTGCTGGCCTGCAGGGTTGCAAACCGATTTAAACCGAACCGTTTCGAAACCGAAGTTCCAAATTGTTATTTAATGTGAACCGGCGAACCTAAGCCAAAAAACTGTTGAAATAACAGCTGAACCGGAACTCTTTCCGAACCTAATTTTCCGGTTCGGTTCAAGAAAAATGATATACATTCAAAAATCTGACCTACTGCCTAACATCTTCTTCTGTTTACTGGTCGGTATATAGCGACAGCCTAAAACGTTCAGAACTATTTAAACGATCGTCACCTATAAATGCCTCCATTCTGTAGATACTCGGACTCCAAAGTTTACCTAGTACTTGCAATTGTTTTTTTATTTCGTTTTTTTTCGTCATAAAATGAAAACGAACGAATATTTTTCCAAACTTTTTTCTTCTTTTTATTCGGTCACTTCGCCTTGTGCCTTCCAGCAACGCCAAAGTCTCTCTGGCAACTCATCGATCGCAGTGTGCAACTCGTGTATTGAGAAATTGTCCACTGCTCGGACAAGGGCGCGGTTTAAAGACTCAATATTTGGGTGTCGAGTAGAGCAACCCATAGCCTCGAGAACGGACCGCAGTATGTAGTACAATGGATTCAGGTCTAAGCCAGCAGGCCAATTATCCGTAGAAATGAAGTTCGGTACATGGTTTCTTGTCTTGTCTTGTTGAAAGGTCCACGACTTGTTTGCAAATAATGTCGTGTTGAGAGGCTTCACAACCTTTAACCAAACGTCGGATTGATACACTTTCGACAAACATAGACGGCCATAGTCAAAAAATAACTCAAAGAGCCAATATGACAGCGGACAGCTGACAAATATCTGGGTGAAAAGTTGTCGACGCAGCAAATTGTGCTTCTATGTTAAATTTTCTTTGCACACAAAAGCGACTTTTGTCCATTAAGCGTGGCCCATCTAATTACATAGCTCAGGAAATCCGCTCACGAAAATTCTCAGAGCGCATTGCCAGAGCGAGTCAGAGCTATGACAATTTGCGTGGACCTACCAACTCGTTTTTTGAAAACAGCTGATAAATTGTCGAAGGGGGTCTGCAAATTATGAAACTTGTTTGATAATTGTCAGATTTCGTGACCGCAATTAAAAAAATGGATGCAAAAAAAACAAAAAAAAAACCATACAAAAGTCATTTGGAGAACTTTACGGAGGACGAACAAGCGGCGTTAATCAAAGCGATCTGGTCTCAATCTATTTTATGGGATTTGACTAACAAAAAGCATTTCGATACCCGCAGCTGCATCACTTGTGGCGGAGAATCCTTCTCTGTATGCTTCTCCCGGCATGCCATTTGCCCAATGTATGCATTCCACCCGAGTCTAAACCTTCGCAGTCGCCACACCCCACGGAACGACCCTACAGCTAACGGCCAAGCAGCCCTTAGCAGAAGTCTTCACAGCCCATTATAGTAGTGGCTCCTTCGGCTTACTGTAGTAGCTTCCGTTGCTACTGTTGTGGCCACCTTTAAATCCGTATTCATTTAGTTTATCCTCCTCTAATACGCCCGGCGAGTATGATCCGCCTCCAGTCTATGAAGCTGGCTGTGGCTATGAATATTTCCTCTGGTTTAATATGCGGCCCAGCAATTTTAATCTCCAGATGCGTTTTGTGTTGTCTAAGTGGCTAAGTTCTGCTTCCGCAGTCCAAAATAAAGGACTTCTACCGCCCCACACAAAATGCTTCCATGAAATAGACCATGGCATTAGGACAGTCTACTGAATTTCCCCTAGTGACTTCCATTTTCAATTTTATACACTCTTTTATTTTATTTGAATTAGCCCGCCTATTTTTTATACACACAGCTGATTTCTGTCTGTTGCCTGGTCACTCTACATTGTCTGAGCGGCTCTGGAAATTATCAAAGAATTTTAACTGGTTGAAGGAGATAATGAGAGCAATATTTGCTATAACCAAAGACACTACACATATAGAAACCGCATCTCATACAAACTTTTTTATTTATTTTTGTTTGGGATCCAATGTCAGCTCCCAAGAAAAATAGTTTTCTTTCACATGCGTCATCCGTAATAAATATAAGTCTTTGCTCTCAGCCCTCACCCATTTATCAAAACGTATAGCTAAATTTCAATAAATATATTCCTCGTAGTCAGCGAAAAGCAAAAATTGGGATCCTTCCAAGAAAAATCGTTTTTTCTTTCACATGCTTCATCTATAATATCTATAAATCTTTGCTATAACCCAATTCGTGAACTTTAGGTGCTCAGGTTCATAAATAGCAACAAAACGCTAATCGAAGAACTATTGATCTGAAAACGACTGACTTAAGCTGCCATTACACTTATCATATATCTGTAAATAGTCGGTTGTCAAATAGAACCGGTCCTATTTCATCAAAGAAGGCTAAATATTAAGAGATATTTGATCTGCTATTACACTATTGTCAGAGATTCTCTTTAGAGATATATGACAAGTGTAAAGGCAGCTTAATTGAATTCTAATTTACTAAAACCAGTGACAAGTGCAATACATCTTGTTCAGAGACAAACTACACAACTCTAGAAACCACAAATTTTTAATTATCTTTTTTCTTTCTTTTACAGCTCCTGCCCATGAACAGCATTTGATTGCTTTGCATAAGCATGGCCATCAATTGGGTGGACTGCCCACACTCTTTTGGGTTTCAGTGTGTGCAATAATTATAGTGTTCCATATATTCCTATGTAAACTAATTATCAAGGAGTACTGCGAACCAAGCGATAAGTTAAGATATCGTTATAACAAACCGTGATCTAGTTGTACATACAAATCATACAAACATGCTGTATTTCCTTAAAACAAATTAATCAGACGGAGTGTGCTAGTAAAATCTTAATTCGAAATCAAATTAGATCTTCATCTACATATGTATACATATATAGCTACCTAAGTAGATTGTAAATTGTAAAATTTGCTTTAATTTAGTTAACAAATTGAAGGGAATATAATTAATTCACAGATCACCATAGCCGAAATATGAAACGCAATTTGACACAGTATGTACGCTAATTTGTTAATCATATTTGTATTATATTAAAGGAGGCAATTTCTTTTATGCATCAATCTTCCGTAATAACAATTACCCGTAAATGTAAAATTCTTTTATTTTTATTTTTAAAAGGCAGCTCTTGTTTTCTTATTTACAGAGATCGAGAGTGTTTAAGCAGAAGAAGAAAATGCAATTGTTTAACTAGAAAATTTATTACAATTGGTGCTCGAAAATTCGTACAGGTGCCGTTAAGTAGCTACTGAAACTTCATTTCCACTAAGTTGATTCATCGATCGTTCCATTTTCCGTAACTGTTTTACTTGGTGACCTTGTGTATGCTCTCGGCCAAATATTCCACATTCTTACTAGTCACTCCGGCCATCGAGACGCGACCATCCTTCGTTAGGTAGACACTATGATCTTTCATCAGGCTGTCGACCTGCTCGGGCTTCAGTCCAGTAAAACAGAACATACCAATCTGATTGACAATATGATCCCAGTTCTGCGAGGAGCCCAGTTTCTCCAAGTTGCTCTTAAGTTGGCAACGCACATTAATAATACGATCGGCCATGCCCTTTACATCCTTCAGCCACTGGCTACGCAGATCGCCATTATTTAGAATCTCGGCAGCAATACGTGCTCCGTGAATGGGAGGATTGGAGTACAAGGCACGAATGAGAATCTTGATTTGGGACATAACTCGGGCTGCCTCCTCCTGGTCGGAACAGATTACGGTATAGGCGCCAGCACGCTCGCCATATAAGCCCATATTTTTGGCAAAGCTCTGGGCCAAGCAAAAGTCCTGACCATCGGCCTCAAAGATACGCACGGCCTGGGCATCGCCATCAACATCGCCAGTGGCAAAGCCCTGATAGGCCATATCGATGAAGGGATACAGTTTGCGCTGCTTCATCACCTCGGCGATTTCGCACCACTGCTCTTTGGTGGGATCAACACCCGTGGGATTGTGGGCGCAGGCATGCAGCAGCACAATGGAAGTTTCGGGGATTTTCTGTAAGGAAAACAAAAAGGTATTTAATTATATATTCATGTTTAACATGTTGATATAATTATGTATAGGTGCGTACTAGGTCATGTTCGGTTTTTACCAATCTGATGCGCTAATGGAGGTTGTAGAACCAACTTTACACTATAAAAATGCATTTGAAAACTGCAGGTAAAATGGGTTTAAACGACCGGTTCGGTTTACCATAAAGTTTTTTAGGGCTAAGTGAAGTTAAGTTTTTAGAAAACATTAATAAAAAAATTAATTCGGATAAGTATATAGGTTCCAGCATTGTTTTAGTGAGCAGAGGTGCTAAGTTTATCCCAAGCTTTACGAAAATACTGCACATCAATGACATGTGTACGACATTACTACTTCGGTATAAAATATATGTGGCGAATGGTATTTCTGATATAAGTCGTCAAACAAACAAATATCTTTTTCTTTAAATATTTAACACGTTGATCAACTTGGCCGAACTAAAAGCGTTGTCATTTTGGTCGTTGGTTCAGTTCAGTCTTTTCAAAGGGTCACCGGTTGGGTACGGTTTTGAACGGGTTAGCATTTCCTGCTTTTAAATGTAATTCCTAATTTTATATTTATATTTTAGGTTGTGCGACAATATGCTTCTGCCTATATGACACTTGCCGATATTGGTGACCAATAACGAGAAGAGGCTTGCGAAGACGGGACAAAAAATTACATTAGTGTTGCTAGTTAGATTGTTCAACGAGTCGCTTCACAAGAAGCGTTTACCAGCGCAGAATGCCGTGTTGGCGGCCAATATTGTTTTTGTCAGGAACCATATTAATGCCCTATCTAAAATTCTGAAACGTTATTCGCCATAGATAATGGTATGGTTCAGTCGTATTGGATTGCGTAAAGCAATATATGAAAATTTCCTCCCTCAGCCCGCTTTCTTATATCCCCCCTTCACTTTCATTTCCTAAAAATTTTGACAGTTTTATTGACAAAAGTTTATTTTGTTCACACACATAATGCCACGTTGTCAAAAACAGCTGAATGGTTTAATTTTGAACATGAATCGCCACTTTCAAACGTTCGTGGAATTCTCAGAATTCCTTTCAAACAAAAGGGACAATTGTCTGTCTGTCCATATGAACGTTTCACATATATCGAACAAATACATCGTATATTTGCAGGCAGATCAAGTTTATTGTCAAAGTTTGCCACGCCCCTCCCGCCACCGCAATTTAGAAACAATAAAAAACAATGGTTCGTACCTTGTACGCATATTTAGTTATCAGTATTCTTTATCGACCCGTCAAAGAAATGGTGAAGATAGGATGAACGATAGTCCAGTTATGAGAAAAACAAAGAATTATGCTGGGTAGCACCGGTTTAACGGCGATGGGCAGCACTTCACACATTTTATGGCTTGTTTGCTACTTTGTGATGCTTCCATCTAAAATTCATCAGATATATACAAACTTTGGGGGGTGCAGAGTGTATTATTGTCGGGCTTGACCGACTTTCTTTGTACTGATAAGTATTTGAATTCGATTTGCCCGGGCTACGAATTCGTTGTAGACCCATGGTTTCTTGGTGAAATTGTCTTAGAATTGATCGCAGATTTCGTTTTTGCTATACGCTTTGTTGGGTTTTTCCCCCCCTTTATATATATTTATGATTAGCATCAACAGCCGAGTGGATATAACCATGTCTGTCTGTACTTTATCGGGTCGGAGATGATTCCTTTTGGCTGTTCCATGCATTTGCACAAACTTAATATTAAGGCTGAAAACCGGTCCTGAACCGAACCCCAACCGAACCGGACTCAATGTATACAAACGAAGTTCGATTCAAACAATCATTTACGTCGATTTCTTAAGAACTTTAATAACTTTCTTAATATTATGACCGGAAAACATATTTTTTTGCAACCAATCGGTTGAAATGATAATTACAGATGAGCTTTAGAAATCCAATCCATATTGCGATTTCGACATGGAAATAAAACATAAGTCAAAGTGGAAAAGGGGAAAGCAAATCTCGTACATTTACAGAGATAAAGTTGCCGACAACTCACTGCTTATATGAGCACAAATGTTCTAAATGTTCTTGACTGTTTGTTTGTTCGGCTCATTTTGAGTCCAATGTTCCTTAATTTTTTCCTCTGTGTACGTAAAAAGTGAGGCTACCTTCCAAAATTTTTAAGACCTAGCACTTTTGAAAGCCTTTTAGTGGGCTTATGAATGATAACAATAAGGATTACGGTCCGCTCGACTTCTCCTGATAAAAAAATTGGCTAAATTTTGAACTACATTTCCCGTCATCCTCTATAATTGATTCTTAACAGCGAATAAACCAGTATTGGGTCATACAGTATTGGGTCGTTGCACGTTGCTCCACCGCATGATCACGCCTAACTGGGAGGTAACAAAACTTTAAGACCCCACCTTTCAAATGAGACCACGCTCAGCCCTCCAGGTTATCGTTGAGCGGAATGACGCTCATTTCAGATACGGGAGTTATGTTGCCCCACCCTGTATTAAAGCGCGGCCTAAGATCCAAGTAAAACGTTGAATTTATCATTACAAAGATACGTTATTATGTTGAAGAGTATATTGAAAGTATGAAGTTGAAGGTAATAAGGCCTGTTCTAATTTTCACAAGTTTACGTGGTTGTTGATTAGATTGGTTTAAAATGTGAGAATTCAAAGAAAATTTATATTTTGTCAGCCGAATCAGGAAATGAGCAATAAAAAAGTAAAGCACTTTACCGTTGGAGGAACTACAAAAAACAGCTGTCTCATTAATATTAAGTAGCTACAGAGCTTTAATTAATTTAAATTTATGTGCAAATTGTCGAAACTGACATTAACGGCCATCCATTTGTTTACTTTTAGAAAGGGTATAGAACCTATAGATATTGGTTGCTTTACATAAAAAGCTATATATAGCTATATAGTTTTTATTCAAAAATGAAATGAAACTAACGATAAGGTCCCATAGGCAAATAGTTTGAAAATAGTTAGGAAAATTATGGAACTTTTGGCCCATATTCCACCAAATTTTGGGCAAATTATTTGCTTGTGTCACTTTAGCTTTACTTAAGTTATATTTGATTCAATTCAACTCACCTTTAAATCTTCAATCATACCGGCAAAGTCCAAATTGCAGTTCTTTGGATTATAGTAGCGATAACGTTTCACAGACAGACCGGCATGCTCAAAAATTGGCACATGATTACCCCATGTGGGTGAGGGCATATAAACTTCCCGATTTCCCTTCCAGAATTTGTTCAGGAAGGCGGAACCAATACGCAGAGCTCCGGTGCCGCTGATCGACTGAGTGGTGGCATTATGCTTAGCCTTTAAACGCTGTGACTGTTCACCCAAAGCCAGTTCAATGGCCTTGTTGTAGAACTCGGGCAGGCCAATAATGGTAGCATATTCTTTGTCCAAGCCGCGTCCAATCAGACGTTTCTCGGCCTGGAAAAGTAAATAAATTAGTTTCGGAAATAGAGTTTTAAATTAATAGTTACTCACCTCACGCACACTGGGCAATACAAAGGGCTTGGTATTATCATCGCGGTAGGCGCCAGCGCCCAGATTAATCTTTTTGGGGTTTGTGTCCTTCTTGAAGGCCTCCGTAACGCCTAGAATGGCATCTGGTGGGCCCATTTGCACTTCGGAAAACCATGTCGATCTACACAAAGAGAGAAAGAGAGAGAGAAATCAGGAAAGCTTCTTTTGTGTGCGCCCTTTAACCTTTAGATGGACCCACTCTTATCTTTAGCAAAACTCATTACCTCTCTAGATAAGTGGGTTATCTCACACCCGTCTACCATTTGCCAAAATTATTATCAATTTGTTGCCCGACTAAAGTTTGAAAGTCATCTGGAGGTTCTCTTTGCATTTTGCACCCACAATTCAACCTAGCAGGGGGTCGATCATTAGCAGTTCGCTTATCGCCCGGTTGGCGTTGTAAACAAGTTGCAATGATTCGCAGTTCAACGAGGCCGACACAAGCCCACATAGAGTATATACAATAAATGGAGACTGCATACGTCAGTGATAAGCTTTTCCCTCTAGTAGCTTTCGTTGACGTAACATTGTCTTATTTTGTGGATAGAATTTAATTCCCTTGAATTATGCAAAGCTAATTATATTCTTTAATTAATATGGGCCCAAGTTTTGATTTGCTGATAAATGAGTGCGGCGTTGTACCGGCAACGGGAAGTCGATAAAGCGAAGAGTTTATAAAAAAAGTTAATAAAACTTGAAACACGCGACAAAAGCGTGATATGTCAACAATGTACGCTACACCAAACTTTGTGGGGCAAATGGATTTAATGACACTTAAAAATTTTGCAAACATACCCAACACAATTGGATTTTCCAGCCAAGTAACGCACATGCATTGTACTTAAGATAATTTTGAGTTATTTTGTTTAGAATAAATATAACAGAATATTTTTTACAATGAAATTTTGTTTGACAAGTTTTTACGTGATATTAAATTAAATAGTTTTGTAATGGAAGCTAGAGAAAATTTCAAAATTAAAGGCTGGATTCCAGATGACATACAAATTTATTTCGGCACAATGCTTCAAACAAATAAGAATGCTGTGTAATAGCATTCAGATTTCAAAACATTTCAAAAGTGTTTCTATTCATGTGAATTTTGAGTTTTGGGAGAGATTCCCCCAATAAGACAAATTGGGAAATAGAAGTAAAAGTTTTTGCATCCCCACCATCATATTAAAAGATTTGTTAAAAACAAGACTGAAGAAGCTTAGCTAATATTCGGTAAAGAATCTCAGTTATTATAATAGTCATATTCAAATTTTAGTAATTCTGCCAAGTTTGATATATGTAGATGTATCCATATAGCGACTACACAGATATGGAACAGTCGAATGTCAGGAAACTGAAATTTTTTCAAGTAAAAAAAATGATCAAGATTCTAATCATACAAATTCTTCATACTGATCGAAAGATATTGTTTAAAATTCGAAAAACTCAATTGTTTCATAAGAGATAGCAGTATAGGAAGCAGGGGACACCCAAATATTGGACCTGATGGTCCTATGTGCCGAACCTTACCTTAATATTTGCCATCCGTCAATTCAAAAGTTATCCGAAATTTATTTTAAAAGTATTTCCTATAAAGAGATATGTGGGATGTTGCATGTCAACCCAACTTTTTTTGTTCAAGACATTCGACTAGTTTACAGACAAAATTAACTATTTCTACTAGACGCTATCGTTTAGTGTAATTTGGAATGCTGAACTCGAAAATTCATTTAAAAAATATTTTTTATCCTCTACATCGTAAGTTGCTATTGAAAAGTGTCAAAAAAGGCGTAAAAAGAAAAAAAAATAGAGGAAAGCTAGCTTCGGCACGACCGAAGTTTATATACCCTTGCAGCTTGTATAATTTATATAATTTATTGACCTAGAGCCTGTTGAATTGTATAATTTAAAATTTTAAATGATTTTCGTCGAACATCAGCTTTACGATATATTCATCCAATTTTGACCAAATTCCCCAAAAATTGTGTGGGAACCGATAATATTCATAACTGGAAAGTAAAAAGACGCTACTATTGAAAACAAAAAATTTGTTCTCACTAGAACTACTTTTTCGACCGATCGTTCCTATTTCAGCTATTTGCTATAGTCATCCGTTTTGGATTAAACTTGGCAGAATTGTGTGTAATCATATAATATTAACCAGTAACAAGTTTGGGAGCGATAGCATTGAAAACAAAAAAGTTTTTCCTACTAAAACTTTATTTCTGAACTATCTTTTGTATGGCAGCTATACTATTTATTTGTCCGATTTTAATAAAACTTGGTGAAATTATGTGAAAGCATAGAAAACTAATAAATACGAGGTTTGGGGACGTTTGCGTTGAAGACAAACAAGTTTTTTTTACTAAAACTACTTTTTCGACCGATAGTTGCTATGGCAGTTATATGCTATAGTCATCCGATCTGGCCGGTTCCGATAAATGTACAGCGTCTTTGAACCAAAAGACTTTGTGCAAAGTTTATGAGTTATATCAACTCAGCTCGTCATGCTGATCAAGAATAAATATACTTTATGTACATAGGAGGAGATGCTTCCTTCTATGCGTTACAAACATCTGGACAATTTTAATACATCCTCTACAAGGGTATAGAAAACAGAAAAAAACAAAGCCCATACTGTCTCTCCCTCCACTTGTGTTTTCTGTTTCGTATTTTCGGTTGAGCAAAACAAACGAGACTGTCTGCCAATAACAACTTTTGAGAGAGCGCTCACGAAACAACTGTCTTCAAATGAGCAAAACACAATAAATGTCCGCGACAAGTGTTATTTGTTTTGCTTTGTTCGTGTCTTTTTGCAACCTATTTTTGTTGTGAATGCAACAGAACAGTTTTTGGGAGACAAGCTGAAAGTTTTGAAAGTTTTTTGCGAATTTTCTATTTTCAACGAATGGGAAAAATATTAAACAATATACAGTCCAACTTTCATACAGCGAATCTCAAAAGACCAAAAAAACTTCGTTATAAAGAAAAATCGTAATAATAAGAAAGAAAGAAATAAAACGAAATTGCAGTGTTCAGAACACGAATTCATTATATAGAGACCTTAGTTGTGCGAAAGTTCGTAATAGAAAAGATCGACAGTAGTACATAAAAATAGTTTATATTTTTTCTATTTAAGAAGCGAATGTCTATGGAAAAAAAGGTATTGGTGAAGAAAATATAAGGATAACAGTGTATCGGATTTAATAGAATCAAAAACGATTTTTTTTTAAATTTATACGTGGACTTTTCTGGACACACAGCTGATTTTAAAAATTTGAGAGTACTGAACATTGAGCGAAAAGAGAGAACAAGACTGACTTTGGAGAGCCTAAGAAAACAGCAAAAAGGGGGAATGCATTAAATAATAAAGACGACATCGACAAAATAAACTACATTTACGCGTCAGCTGTAACAACACAAAAATAGAAAAACTGATGAAAACAACTAACCATAAGGATAGTTAATTGGAATAACGACAATTTAATGTATGTATGACAAAAAAGGGTTAATGTTTTTGTGTTGTTTTTAATGAGAGGAAAAAAAATGAATAAATCCAGACTGAAGAAGGCGCAAAATGACGTCGAAACGCGTAGGAGAAAAATTGCAATAAAAAATGTCTTATTATTGTGGAAGAACCACAACGGCCTGAGAAAACCCGCAAATAAGGTAAAACTCTCAACTTTCAGAGTTATCAGAAATAGTTGTTTTTTTTTTGGTAAAAAGAGCCCACTCATTATTTGATAATAATGAATAATTTTTTTTTCAGATGGAGCATATATTTGGATTTTGACTGTTTTTTAAAAATGTTGTTTCGGAATGTTTTAAAAAGTTAGCAATTATAATTGTTAAAGTTTTTGCTAGATTTTTGTTCACCAATTTTTCTATATTATCAAACATAGATTTGCTTTCCTATGGCTAGTCGAACTCGGTAAACAAAATCAATAATGCACATAATGGGCTCACAAATGTTGCATAAGGTCCGGCAGTTCGAATACTATGGAAAGTCTGAGGTTTAGGGCTTTATTTTCTTCTCGAAGTCCAATTACGTGGGGTAATATCTATATATGTCGGGAACCGGTAACAATAATGTCAATAGTTAAAATCTGGTAATACCAAAGTAAAGTTTGACATTTTTTAACGGTCTTACAACATTTTCATGCACGAGCGCTATTTGTGTTGTTTAAAGTGAGTTGAAAAAATCAATTTGGCTTTCAAATGGAAATTTTAAGAGAAGGTTTTCATTGGATTAGTTTTCACATCTTTCGACGTGGATTATCTCAACTAGACTGTGTCGATGAACTCAGTTCTTTGTATGGCGATAAAGCACCATCAAAAACCACTGTATATCGCTGGTATGGTGAATTCAAATCGTGGTCGTATGTCGCTTAGCGACAAATTCCTTGAAGGCAGTCCAAAATCGGTTTTTGTGTCAGAAAACATCGATGCTGTGCGTGAACTGATAATGCAATATCTTCATGTGAGATACAGGCATTCCTAAATATTAGTTCCTTTTTTCAAGCAGAGAGGGTCCATTCGGTTCCAGGTTTGGGAAGTTAACAATTTAGAAGGTTCGGTTTGAAGAACTCAAAAATCCGTCCCTAACCGGTTCTATGGGACTCTGTTTAGGAACGGCTTATTATTTTAAGAAATTCTTGCCTAATTTTAGCCAATTCAGAGAAGAGAAAACTCTTTTATATTCCGTCGTAAAGATCCTAATGGATAAGTCAAGAGTTATTGTGTAGATCTGCAGGTTTTGGAACATTTTGGTTGGAAAACTAATTAAGCTAGTCAAAGTGGATTTCGAATTCTCCCAAACTGATATAGTAGATGATCTGTTGAGGTCGTTGTAAGCCAATTCTTGATTTCATCCATGGAAGCGGAAAATTTTTTCCAAGCTTTTTATAAGCTAGGCAAAACTGAATGAAAATCAAGAAATTAGCTTTTTTTTACATATATGATAAATTCACACACTTTCACATAGAAATGTACTGTGAAATCGGCGTATATATGCCACAAAATATGTATAAACAGCTGAGCAGCAACCGGTTGGTGTTATAAATCGCAACCAGAGATGATGAAATATATGAGAGAAACCCCTCATGTATAACTAAAAGTCGGTGGCAAAAACCGACAAAAATTCTCCAGTAATTGCCACACAAAAAACAGATGCAGGCCGGCAAATGTAATGACCTTGACAAATGACACTGCCCAATGCATTGGCAGTTCTATTTTAACCTGCCCCCCCTACCCCATTCCAATCCGCGTACACTTTTTACTTACTTGCCACGCAAGGCAGCGGGTGCCAAACGATTTATCGATAGTAAACTGCGTTGACAAATCTGCGACATTTTCTTATTAGGTGAGTGCAAAAATAATTATTATTAAATAGTTAAACAAAGTGGATACTAAATGCCGCCAAAAATAAAATGCCAGCCACAACGCTCAGGTGTTGCCCGAATACTGCGAGGCGAAATGAAAGCTTATTGTGGCTTATTGGCCGCGCAAAAGCTCCTTAGCTATCGATAGTATCGATAAGAAACAAAAAGCTTAAACTGTTGGTCGCCGCGCGCAGCTGTTTGTTTCGAGCTTTTTTCGTAATTTTCTTTTATTTTCGCTTTCTTGTAAGATTCGGCGAGCTTGACAATTTCAGTAGATTCTTAGCTGTCCGAGGGGAAGAAGAAAGCAAAGCGAAAGCTCTTATCTTTTTTCTCGAGTGACGGATTCACCTTGTAATTTAATTAAGCTCGAACCAAATTCTTTGTAAAAAAAATGCTGAAGCTGTGTTTTCTGTGGACCTGTCTGCTGCTGGTGACCTTTGTCCAGGGTCTGAGTTTCAGTGATTGCGGCTCAAAGACGGGTAAATTTACGCGCGTGGCGATAGAGGGCTGTGATACCACCAAATCGGAATGCATACTCAAAAGGAACACCACCGTGAGCTTCTCCATTGATTTTGCTCTGTCCGAGGTGGCCACAGCTGTGAAAACCGTGGTCCATGGCAAGGTTCTGGGCATTGAGATGCCCTTTCCATTGTCCAATCCGGATGCCTGTGTTAATAGTGGTCTGAAATGTCCTTTGGATAAAGATGAGACCTATCGGTATACAGCCACCTTGCCTGTCCTAAGGAGTTACCCGAAGGTTTCGGTACTGGTCAAATGGGAGCTACAGGATCAGAATGGTGTGGATATTATATGTGTCGAAATACCAGCGAAAATACAGTAGATAAGTTGGAAGGGCGTATTTAAAAGTAAATTCTATTTATACACTCGAAATTTGTCGAACGAAAGCCATAAGCTGAGTTTTTATTGTAATCTAATTTAAAATAAAGGAAAATCAAATTAACAATCTTTTGTGTACGTGAGTGTGTGTGTGTGTGTGTGCAGGGGCGGAATGATACCAAGTTGAGGGGCACTCTTAACAAAGAGCCTACCGAAACAAGAAACAAAACGTACATGAAAAAATTAAGTTCTTTAATTTGTTACAAAACTGGATTTAAACTGCATAATGTGTACGAAAGTGAAAATATATTGAGACCCAAAACGTATGATATTATGTATGTGCTTCCATTTCAACCGACAGAATCAACATTAATTTTAAGCAAAGTTATTATAGGTTGCTACGCCATTAAGAAGTTATTTTTTTTTAATTGCAAATAAAATACAAAAAATGGAATTGGATGGTGTAATCTTTATTATGGACTGAAAGAACTATCTCTGACCTTTACTTTTTTAAGATAATTTCATTCAAGTGTTGAACGCGACTACGCCGTTTATGGTCCTTTCTGATGGTCCAATTTAGGATCACTCTTTCCAGCAGTGTTACGGGTATCTCGCGAATTACGCTAGTAATGTTGGCTGTCAATTCTTGAATAGTAGCTAGCTCATTGACGAAGACTTTTGACTTCACCTAACCACACAGGAAAAAGTCCAGTGGTGTGGTATCACATGATCTAGGCGTCCAGTTGACAAGTCCGAAGCGCGAAATAAGCTGCTCACCGAAATGATTTCAAAAATAAAGCCTTGTTTTCGCGCTCTGTGTGTTTCGTAGCACCGTCTTACTGAAACCAAATGTCGCCGACATCAAGGGCTTCAATTTCAGGTAACAAAAAGTCAGCTATCATAATGCGCTAGCGCTCGCCATTGACGGTTATGTTCTGTCCGGCCAAATTATACTCTATACCAGTAGTGTCCAAACTCACACAAGCAAGCATTGAGCATGTGTGCGTAGCTGCGAAACACGAAGTAAGCTTGTTGACGTTTCAACATGAGCAACAAACAAACATAAAAATGTCTTGTGAGAGAACACAAAACCGAACACGCTCATCGTAAGAGAACAAGCTGCCGAGCGTTATATTTATAGAATACACATATTCTCTCTCTCTCTATATATATGTCGGCTGCGACGCCGGCAGAATTTGGCTTGCCAACCACAGGTGGATGCCTTTTCAAATTTTGGACATCGCTGCTCTATACCAAAGGTACACAGAGTATATAAAGTTAGAGCAAAAGTATGTAACAGGGAGAAGGAATCATTTTCGACCCTATAAGGTATATATATTCTTGATCAGCATAAATAGCCGAGTCGATATAGCCATGTCCGTCTGTCCTTCTGTCTTTCCGTCCGTATGAACAAACAGATCTCAGAGATGGTAAGAGATAGAAGTTTGACATGTATGGGACATAAACTTCTACTACTTTTAGGCAGTTCAAGTTTATTTTCAATTTTCTCCACGCCCCCCCCGCCCCGGCAATTTGGAAAAAACATCATATCTCCCACAGTTTTGTAGATAGATAGTTCGTACCTTCTAGAGATATTTAGTAGTCAAGATTATTTATCGATTTAAATGATAAAGATCGGACGAACGATACTCAAGTTATGACCAAAAGAAAGTTACTTCCCCCGCCCTGTGGCAGCCCCGGCCACCTCTTCATCGAGCACCATCCCTAACGCAGTAGCAGAACTACAACCTAAGCGCCATTCCTGGCGCGCAGTTTCTGGCTGGCTTCGGCCACTCGCGGTATCGCGTCTGTTCAACTCAGCAATAATTGTTAGTTAAAGTGTTATTCAATAACACTTAAGCGATTGTTTTTAAAGAAATACGTACCGATGATTCCAGCAGTCTAGTGGCTTCAATTCTTGAACGAATTGGATTTTGTTAGCCTTTAAACCAAGATCATTGCGTAAAATTAGCCATGTTGTCGAATACTATAAACCCAAATGTTGAGATCGGCCTCGAATCGACAGTTTACTGTCTGCAGCCACACTCTCCGCTGCAATCGCAATATTCTCCTCACTAATTGCTGGAAGTGCTCTATTTGGTTGCTTCGTATCCAATAACGTACACTAAGACTCAAATTTGTCGATGGTTTTGAGAATAGTTCTCTCGGAAGGTCGATGATGCACGCCACATGTAGCTCGAAGTGCACGAAAAACATTTTTCACAGAACGTTGATTTTCGTAATACAGCTGAATAATTTGGAGACGTTGGTGCCTAGGGCCTAAGTCTGAGTCAAAAATTAATTTTTTGACTGAAGCGATTGACAAAAGTTCAATTTTCCGATAGAGATATGTTCCAAACTAACCGATCCGAACTTATTTTAAGATCGTGTTACAAATATGGGTGATAAAGCTTCTCAAAGTGTACCTTTCTTCAAGTCTGCGAAGAAATGTGCAGGTTTGCAAAAACCACATACTTTCGAATTGAATTGTAGCCAAACTATACCACCTATCATTATCTTTTTGGTCTTAACTGAAAAGTATGTTTGTTCTTAATATAAAAAAATATAACAAAAATGCTAAACGGTAGTTTACTTTTTTAAACAGCACCGTTTGAAAAATACTCCATATGTTACCCATTTTTCAACTTTGATAGACTCATACTAAGAAATAATCAAAAAGTGATGGGATTTATTTTGTAGACATCTAGAGCTGTCAATTCTCTACCTAAAGTATTAAACTTGACTGCCCTAGTCTGCCCGTTCGGAATTTACGTCAAAAAAACTGACCTAATCTCGAAAAAAAATCGAGCGGTGCGGTGGAAAAAGAGCGCAATGAAAATTCGGCCAAGCTTTTCTGCCTGATTTTTAATAGAAAACCTGCCAACAATTAATAAATGTATTTAAAATATATAAAAGTTATGTTTAATGGCAAGTCACTCCCCCTTGCTTACTCCGCCCAGTTTTAATAGTTCAATTGATATGTGCATTTAATGAAATATTTTAATTCTCTAGAAGCAATTTTCAATATTTTCAAATAGGGCAATATATTGGCGAATATATTGATTTTAAGTCCGGAGTGGGTCTCCACGAGACGCTAAGAGATTGAGAGAAGCTTGGCTCTGGCCCTCCTGGAGGTGCTGTTTGAGCCAATTTTGATTTACTTTAATGCGTCTCCAATTGATGAAATTTTGGGATCCGATGATTCCCTTGTGGTCCAGCACATTAAAATGCAGTCTAAAATGTGTTGAAAATTGAGGTATAGGTTCAACTCCTGCTGTAGACATAAACAAATTTTTTTTTCATGAAAAATGCTTGTTTTTCTATAATTAAAAAAAAAATTTTTATTAAATTTTTATACAACAAAAAAAATTTTAATATAATAAATTTTCTTTTAAAAATCGTTAATTTTGGTCAAAAAATTAAAAGTTGAAGTTTACCGATTTGTTTTTGCCCTCCATTGTGGGCGTAACGTAAAGAACCTTACGTTAAAAAAATCTTAGAAGTTAGGAAAAAAAATCATATGGATAACTCAAATAGTTCAAAGTTATGATTTTGGGAAAAGTCCCACTGTGCGCTGTGAGTCTCATGATGATTTGTCAAACAATCCTCAACAAAAATAAGATGACAGAATGACATCAGTCAGGAGTGATATCTGAAAAAAGAATATTGAAAAAAAAAACTTCTTAATGAGTCACCCTTTATATTTCTTTGCACTTTAAAGGAGAACAAATGTCGCGTTAGCGACTGTGGAAATGACCATATCAAAATACTAATATCAAATTCGAGTCCGCAAAATAGGTCAAAAAAGGTTTTAGTTTTCGATTATTTGAATACGTGCTTACATGTTATTGGCGCAAGACGATTCATTCTAATCATTTCCGGCGTTAGCTGAAAAAAGCGATAAGAGGTCGGCGCACTTATTATTTTGGACAACAAAGAAGACAAATTCCTGGAAGAACAAAATATTGAAATTCTTTGTGATGTTTATACAGTACACAGTGATACAAATAATTGAAGGTAGTACAATGCTTAGCTACAATGTGACGTCACAGACTCACAATCTTGTGTTTGTTGACATTTTTTGAAAAGTGTGTTTCGGTAACCAAAATCAAAATGAATGGAAATTATATCAACAATTAAACTAAATCAAGTTAAAACAAAAAATTCAAATTCCCAACCTAAGACTCATCTGTTAAATGACGACAAAGAGTCACAAAGTTATGCGCATGCGTAATGGTG
>JBAMBO010004592.1:0-40982 GCA_037044535.1 Lordiphosa magnipectinata
ACACACTGTACCAAAGGTAAAAAGGAAAAAACGTGTGTCTTCCACAGTTTTGATGATAGATGGTTCGTACCTTGTAGAGATATCTAGTAATCAAAATTATTTATCGATTTGCTGAAGGAATGATAAAGATCGGATGAACGATTCTCAAGTTATGAGCAAAAAACGGACAGTTAACACCACCCACCCATAACATAAGCATTGCGTTCAGCAGAAGCAATCTTAGTGAGAGAGAGAGAGAGAGAGAGAGAGGCTTAGAGAGCGCACCGCGTTGTGCGTTGTGTGTTAACTGGCCGTTTGGCTCGTGACCAAATGCGAGCTGCGACATTAAGGGTGCAGAGTATGTTATAGTCGGGCTTCACCGACTTTCTTTCTTGTTTTTTATTATGTATTTTGTTTCTAAATTTTCTGTCACCTTGTGTAAATTTGGCAACATAATTTAGATTGTGGAGATATTCTCTTAATTTATCTGTTTATGTAAGTTTGACTGCAGGTGAATATGCTTTCGGATGATAAAAATAATTTCCATACAAAATTTTCGGTCAATGTCCTTTGCGGGTGAATTTACCAAAATCGGAAAAGTTTCCCAAATTTTATTTCATAGTACGCGCCTAGATAAATTGAAATAAATGCGAACTCGATAACAGGTGCCATTCAACAAGCAACAGGTTGCCATTCGCTTTGGCAATAAAATGAGAAGTCACTTTGGTGAAGATTGGCAACAATGCCGACAATGACAACAATAATAATTTCTATACAAACAGTCTTGGCACATACTAAATACTTAAATAAAAATATACAAGACATACATACAGAACGAAATGACAGGGCGCGATATACATGCCATCTCTTTCTGTTTGTCTTTGCGGACTCCGAAAACTCCAACGCCTCGATCGCATCATGTTTATTTTTCTGTTAACTTAACAGTGAGAGCGAATTCATCTCTGGTTATTTTTTTCTCTCTGGTTGCAGGCAGATCAAGTTTATTTTCAATTTTTGCTAAGCCCCCTCCCTCCCCCGCAATTTGGAAAACACGTGTATCTTTCACAGTTTCGTAGATAGATGTTTTGTAGCTTCTAAAGATATCTAGTAATCAATATTATTTATCGATTTACTGAAAAAATGGTAAAGATCGGATAACGGATACTCAAGATATGAGCAAAAAACGGCCAGTTAACGTCCTCCACCCCACCACCCATAACCACAGCATTCTGTTGCACGGCAATCTTAGTGAGAGAGAGAGAGAAAAATTTAGAGAGCGAACAACGCATATGACTCGTGAGCAAATGCGAGGTAAGGATACTGAGTATGTTACAGTCGGGCTTGACCAACTTTCTTTCTTGTTTTCTTTTATTTAAGAGAAAAATCACCTGTGTAAGATATCTAATATATATTATAAATTTGAATTAAAGATGGGTACACTGCACATTGGGCTGAGTTGCCTTGTTTTTTGCATAAACTCTTAAAATAAAGATAGAAAGTTGAAACTTCAAATATTTGCTGTTTATATTATAAGTTAATTTCGAACTCATTTTTTTGCCGGTGTGACCAGGCCACCCCCGCCACCTACATACATCTCCTCCGTCAGTTTCAGAGCTATCTTTACTCAACTTTGTACAAAGATTATAGGTACTTATATGCTGTACATTTGTTGAAACCGGCCGGATCGGAAGACTATAGCATATAGCCGCGATAGGAACGATCGGCCGAAAAACAAGTCTTAGTGAGAAAAACTTTTTTTTTTCAATTCAAACGTCCCAAAAACCTCGTATTTATTAGTTTTCTATGCTTTTTCTTAATTCTAGCAAGTTTTATGAAAATCGGACAACTGTATAATATAGCTGCCATATAAAAGATAGGTCTAAGAAATAGTCTTAATAAGAAAAACTTTTTTGTTCGCTTTTTTTTTGTATCGCTAAAAAACTCCATATTTTTAAATATAATATGCTTCCTCATAATTCTGCTAAGTTTGGTCCAAATCGGTTGACTGTAGCATATGGCTGCCACAGGAACAATCGGTCGAATGAATGAAATTGTGAAATGAAAATCATTTAAAATCATCAAGCTGCAAGGCTCTATATGCTTTGGTTGAGCCGAAGTTAACGTGCCTCTATTTTTTATGTCATTAAGCTTATAGAAACGAAATTTCGGTTTATTTAATCGCGCAGCCAGTCAACCAAACTTACAGTAAATCGACATGACGAAAATTTACTTTGTCTAAATATATTAAATTATTTGGAAATTGCGCCAATATGCGCTTAAGTTGTTAACTCTATATAAATGTATACACAATAACACTCACTACCACATTATCACTTTCGGTAATCCGGCGTCATCTTGCTAGTTCTGCTCCACTAAGCACAAGTATTGAGGCTAGGTTCTACATAAAATATGTTCCATCAATAACATTAAATACAACACGAAACAAAAGCTTATCTAATTTAAGCGCTCTACACTAGAAAATAAATACCTTTATGAGTATTTTGCATGTTTTAAACAGCCATAATATACAATCTAATTAGAATGGCTGATAATCAAACATTCACCAAACTTTAACAGGGACCGTATTTAATAATTATGAGTTTAAAAAAATTGAAGCCCAAAAAAGCCTCCAATAAGAGTGGGAAAAAACACATATATTATAATATGTTATTTTTTGGTGGTAAATTCGAAAACAGGATAAACTTTTATTTTCAAATTTTATTTTAAAAATTGAAAAGTGATTATTATCTTCAATTTATATAATATAAATCAAAAATAATTGTTATATTTCAATTTTTATATAAAAATTAAACCATAAGTTTTATTTTCAATTTTTATTTTAAAAATTGAAAAATAATAATTACTCGTCAATTTATATAATATAAATTGAAAATAAAAATTAAACTCTAATATCTTTAGAACTGAATTAGCCTGATCATATATCGACCTGTTAGTATTTGTATTTGTATTTATTTAATAGAGTTGACAAATTTAGCTGTCAACATAATAATAAACAAATTTTTTTTTTTAATATTTTTAACCCTTATCCCGCCTCCGTCCGATTTAGGAGAACATTTTTATGATGTGCACCGACTCACATCAGGTGGGCGGATATATATGATCGTCGCAATACTACCTTTCAGTTGATAAATACATAATATGTATATGAAAAAATTGCAAAAAAAATGGATTTTATCCCCCTTTTTTCCATTTTTTCGTTATTGACGATTTTTGAAATTGTTTATAAAATTAACAAAAAACTTTTTTGAAAAACCGCAAAATACGTTTTGGTGGGCATGTCGAGATTTAATTTCGGATATTTTTTCAATTGAATCAAAAATGGATAGTTTTAAAACCGTTCGGTGTGTAAAAGAATGACCCGTATGTACATGCAATTGTACATATTGTATTATATATCAACTGGAAGGTATTATTGCGTAGATCATTTATTTATAAAGGTCGATATATGATCAGGCTCCTTCGGTTCAAAAGATATTTGAATTTAATTTTTATTTTCAATTTATATTATAAAAATTGTCGAGTAATTATTATTTTTCAATTTTTAAAATAAAACTTATGGTTTAACTTTTATATAAAAATTGAAATATGAAAATTATTTTTAATTTTTGTTATTTAAATTAGTTTTAATAATTAAAACACAATTTTTTTTAAAAAATTAACAAATAATTTTTATTTCTTCAAAAAATTTTAGCAAAAAATTATAATCGTCACGGGTCCTGAACTTTAAGCACAAACAAGGCACAATTAGCCTAGCACAAACAGGTCACTTTAACGGGCTGTCAAAAACCAGTGATGGGCCAAAAAAAATATTATATTATATTTTTTCTTAGGGGAGACATTTATTTAACGGAAATAATATTAAGATTATGTAAATATTAAAAAATTATATGTATATGGGGTTTAGTGACCTGTTTTTGATTTTAGTCCATTATACAACTGGCTAGCTCAAGGTCTTTGGTTGATTATAAATCTTTATAACCAATACAAATCAACAGATATTAATTACAGCATTTTGGAATAGCAATTGGATATGTCCGTACAACGATCGCTGTTTCGAGAATAACCAAATTCTCTCATCAGCGGACTTGTTTTGCTGTTCACACTTCATCCAACCATCCAGTTTGTACTTAAGCCTCATTCAATCGGCGAATAAGGACAAAGGATTTCCTAATGTTAAAATTGGTAAGCAAACACCTTCAAACAAAAAACCATAGCAGAAATTCGTGCTGCGAATTTACAACATGCCGCCCAATGTGCAATGGGAGGGAAAGAGACAGGTATAGAGGGATAACTCCAGTTAGGATTACTCTCTGGCCAAAAATCCATGATGGCCACCATGATCCTAACGGAGTTCGCAAAAGCTTCAAAGGCATATATAAAGGGCCTCAAGCGCAATGACGGCACCAATCGAGAGTTTAAACCGAAAGATGTTACCGACCAGCAGACCAAACGAACGTATCGTGTTGGGGTTCACCCGACGAGGACGACGTCTGGCATGTAGCAGGAAGCACCTGCCATTCGCAGGAGTGGGGCCAATCCGACGACCACGGAGTCCGATCCGTATCCCGAGGAGCCCATCGCCGGTGTTGCAGTTATTAGCGTCACCACTGGTGTCAGAGGCGGAGGATGCGGAAAATTTCCAGTCCCCAATCCCGTCTCCACAACAGCTGGGGGCATGGAGCAACGCGGAGGACAGTGCAGCGGAGGGTCAAGGAGTGAACTGGGAGACCCAGTTCGGGGTGGCAAAACCAGCCATGCGATCCGAAGAGGAGGCATCAGCCGTAGGACCACGGTACCAGCCGTTGAGGAGCCCATCTCCGGCCTGGGTACCGGCCAGACCACCCACACCTCATCCCATGGACGACATGATAGTCATCACGGACTCTGAGTGAATTCGACCAGGAGAAGGAGCCGGAGCCCGAGCAGCTTCAGGCCCATAAACCCGCACCGCCGACGCGGTCTCAGTGGCAGCACACTTGTGTGACGGAAGGCTGGCGTTACCATGACGACAGTGGTCACGTGGTGTGAGCCGGTCCGCGAAGGCAATGAGAGTGGAAGGGATCCACGAAGGAATGGGAGCAACAAGTCTGACCCATAGGTGGGGCTGTCATCGTCAGAAGACGAGGTGCCGTCCACGGCGATGTATATGTATAGCAGCACGACAGACGGCGGATGCGCAGCAAGTAAACAGAAGGAACCGTTAAGTTTAGAGCAAAGGCTAGTTGTCGCAGTCGCTCCAATTAGCTGAAGGGGCGGTATCGCTGGCACTTCAAAAGAAGTGCCGTATGGAAGGTCTGGGAGTCTCGAACGTTCTAGAAGGAGACAAGGAGACACCGGGAGACAGCCCAGGAGGGCTATATAAGGGGTCGCTGACGGCATAGAAAGGAGGAATGTGAATCGGAATATAAGCGAGTGCGGAACGAATCGGGAAAGTACAAGTGCGGCGAAACGGAGTATCCCAGAATACTACAGACGGGAAATCGAGTGGATACGAAACAGTCTTTGTGGAAGGACTAGAACAGGATACAGGATATACTGGCGGAAGGATATCGACCATCATCGAGAAAGGAAGCTGCTCGCACGTAGAGCCTGTGTGTCGAACGCTGATTCGACGTTATAGGCGATCATACTAGCCAGCGCATCCTTTGAGTCCTGAGGGACGACAGTAGGGCAGTACGTGGGAGTTGTGCGGAATATGCGAGCATACGAGTCAAGCGATTACATGGACGTGCACGGCGTGTCCTGAGCCAACGAAACCCTGCGAGCACGTCGGTTAGCCGGATAGAAGGCGTACCTTGCGATTTGGCAAGGATACCTCAGATAGGTTTATGCGAGTGTACCATAAATATAAGTGAAACATCAAAGTGAACAATAAAGTGAACCACGTCACTGGTGAATACTAGAATACTTTTGCAGAAAAAAGATGTGTTAATATATATTTTTGGTAAGTATCGAATTTAATTACATCTAGGGATTCTATAGCATTTTTGTATTACACAGTACAACACTAATAATTATTAGTATTAGTATTATTAATTTACCAAAAGGTCACTTATTGAAAAACTAAAAACAACTGCACATTTAAAGGAAAAATCGCTTACTATCATCGCTTACATCAGCAATGAAAGCCAAAATGAAAGGCACCATGGCGAACATGAATAATAACACAGTGAAACCCTCGAAATTGCCTGGGAACGGGACCAATAAATTATGAAACTAGAGGCATCAGGGAGCAACACCTCATACTCAGTTTTTCTTGATCACGTCAAGTTCGCGTTCAATGGGCACATTTATACTAGCAACACACAGCGACAACATCATTTGCTGGTTAAAAAAAGGTGAGAGCTAAAATTTTGGAAAATTCACCAAAGATGAAGGGAGTCACCACAATTGTTATACTAGATTCCCGCCTCCAATGGACAAGCGGTTAGTGCTCCGTACCCCGAGGTCTAACTTAGAAAATGGAATTAATAGAAAACCACTTGATAAAATTTTGTAAGACTTTAAATATATTGAGATGCTGGCCAATAATCTGTGTCCTTAAGAGATGGTAACATGCATCGAAAAACCGCGATGGTGGGTACCACATTTGACATCACCCATTCTCGAGTCCATATAGGCCATAAACTTGAGATAAAACGAGAGCGTAAGTTAAAGTCGGCTTTAACCGACTTCGATATACCCGTTACTCATGCATAGAAATGTTTAATAGCCATCCTGTGTGCCTGAGGTGAAACAGCCGAAAAGTATGCAACATTTTTTTAACTCGGCTATATATCATCCGATCTCGATGAAAATTGGAGGGCTTATAGATGTTGCAAATATAAACTTAAGTTTTAAATTTGAGATCGATATCTCAAAAATTGTGGGAGTTATTCATTCAATCATCAACATTTTTTATTGTGGGGGCGGGGGTGGGCGTGGCAAAAATTTGAAATAAACTTGATCTGCGTGCAGACAATATGAGTCTACATTTCAAAATTGGTTGCTCTAGCTCTTCTAGTCTCTGAGATCTAGGTGTTCATACAGACAGACGGACGGACGGACAGACGGACATGGCTATATCGACTCGGCTGTTGATGCTGATCAAGAATATATATACTTTATATGGTCGGAGATGATTCCTTCTGCCTGTTACATACATTTGCACGACTTTAGTATACCCTTTTACTCTACGAGTAACGGGTATAAAAAGGAATCAGCGAGTTTAAGGACGCTAACATTAAAACAAAAAAAATTTCTTACTAAGACCCATTTTCGACCGATCAGTCCTATGGCAACCATAAGATACAGTCACCCGATGTTGATCAACTTTTTCAAGTTAGTTTGAAAGCGTTTAATATTAATAATCACCGACCTTAAAAGCGATTTATTTAAAGAAAAATAGAGGAAAGCTTACTTCGGCTCGACCGAAGTTTATATACCCTTGTAGCTTGGACTTGGACTTGGTGAACACATCTACACCCACGCATTTCTTAAACGCAACAAATACTTTGCTGGACGTATTTTTCGTGAATGCAACAGACAAGATATTATTATATGACCAGTTTTCGATGCCAGTATTTTCTAAACTCGACTTGATTTTCTTGGAGTATGATTTCAACCCTCATAAAACTGACGAAATAATATATGGTATAGAGATTTCATAAATATTAACATCAGTAAGCTCAATGACGAATTCCAAAAATATGACTGGGACTCAATTTACAGACATGCAGATGTTAATTCTCAAATAGATCAATTTCATTTGTCCACTGTCAATCTATTTGAGAGTACTATACCACTACGCAAGAAAATACTGAGACCAAAGCAAAAACCCTGGCTTAACAATAACATAGCTGCTCATATATCGCAAAGGGATATAGCATAAAAAAAATGGAAACGATATAAAACTAATGAGCATTACCGACGCTTTAAACTACTTAGAAAAACTGTATATGACTTAATCAAGACCGCCAAGGATTCCTATTATTCGGAAAAATTTTAAAGTGCGATAACGACCAGACAAACATGGAGTGAGCTAAAAAATGTTGGAATTGGTAAAGAAAGAGGTAAAAGTAAAATTGACACTGACATTAATGATCTCAATCTCAAGTTTGTTGACTCTGTCTGGTCTACCTGAAGCAACATCCAACATGTACCTTGAAACTTTACCAAATAGAAACTTTGACAGTAGATTTAGCTTTATGTGCGTTGATCAGTGTGATGTCCTTGAATCTGTACTTCAAGTAAAGTCAAATGCAATTGGATTAGATGATATGAATCCTAAGTTTCTCAAAATTATTCTTCCACAAATCCATCCCCATATTACCCATATATGCAACACAGTGCTCACTACATCGACATTTCCAAACTTATGGAAATTAGCTAAAATAGTCCCAATCCCAAAAGGGAACAGTGAATATAGGCCCATATCAATATTGCCGTTTTTGTCCAAAGTTGTGGAACAATTGATGGCACAACAAATAAGCAAATTTCTGACAGATAACTCATTATTTAGTAATAAACAGTCTGGTTATAGAAAACATAGAAGCTGCACCACGGCAATACTGAACATCACTGAGGACATTAGAAAACAAATAGATGATGGCAATGTGACCTTTCTGACACTACTTGACTTCAGCAAAGCTTTCGACACGGTTAATCACGAAATCTTAGTTACCAAGCTAGTCAAACTTTATAGTTTTACTTATACCGCCATTAAATGAATACAATCCTATTTATGTGATAGAAAGCAGGCGGTGGTTTCGGAGTCCGAAACCTCATCCATACTGTATCTTCAACGTGGTGTTCCCCAAGGTTCAGTTCTTGGTCCACTTCTTTTTTCCTTATATGTAAATGACCTTCCTGACCTGCTAAGTAATTGTAATGTCCACATGTACGCAGATGATGTCCAAATGTATGTTAGTCGTCCTTTGAGTAAAATAAATGAGTGTGTCAATTTTTGTAATTGTGATCTTTTAAGTGTTAATGAATGGGCTAAGTGTAATGGACTGTCATTAAACCCAGCAAAGTGCAAATGCCTAGTTATATACAAAAAATCATTGAGTACAAGAGATCTTCCGAAATTAATAATTGACAATACACCATTAGAATATGTATCGCAAGCCATTAATCTAGGCATAACATTTAATGACACATTAACTTGGAATGATCAAGTAACTAAAGCTGCAGGGAAAACCCATGGAATTCTAAGACAACTATCCTTCAGTAAGTGCTTTTTAACTACAAACATCAGACTTCTAATCGCAAAGACTTACTTGATACCAATGCTTTGCTATGGGATCGAAATATTTGGGAATTGTGACGCTGCCTCTCAGAGAAGATTTAACGTAACATTCAACAATATTGCTAGATATGTCTATAATAGAAGACAATCGGACCACATTACGCACTTCGCTAACCAGATATACGACCTTGACTTCAGAACGTGGACTGGATACAGATCTCTAATACTGCTGCATAAGATAGTACATACTAAACAGCCATCCTATTTATATAATAAGTTAAGCTTTACCTCTTCAACAAGAACCATGAATTTAAAAACAATGCGACGTAAACTAGCCAGCTCAGAGAAAAATTTTTTCGTGAATACTGTTCGGTTGTGGAACCAACTCCCACCCTATTTAAAAAATATTAGTAGTGCAACGCAATTTAGGGCCAAATTAAATACTTACCTAAAAAATTAAAACATGTAGTACATAAAATATAATCGATAAATATATAAATATTATTATTAATAATCAATCAAAATTAAATTAAAATTTGTAAAATTATAAGTTAGGATGCTCTAAATATTTTCCCCTGAGAATTATTTTTGTGACTGGTGCAATAATCATAAGTTTATACTTGTGGCACCAGGAATATTGTCAAATAAAATTAAATTAAAACTACATTTTCGACCGATGGTTCCTATGGCAACTATATGCTATAGTCATCCGATCTGGCCGGTTCCGACAAATGTGTAGCGTATTTGTACCAATAGACTTTGTGCAAAGTTTGGTGAAGATAGCTTTAAAACTGACGGAGGAGATAGCATAGAAACAGACGGACAGACGGACAGACGGACATGGCTATATCAACTCAGCTCGTCATGCCGATCAAGAAAATATGTACTTTATGTGGTCGGAGATGCTTCTATGCGTTACAAACATCTCGAAAATTTTAATATACCCTCTACAAGGGTATAAAAATAGAGGAAAGCTAACTTCGGCTCGACCGAAGTTTATATACCCTTATAGCTTGTATAATTTATATAAATTAAGGAATTGAATGATTTTCGTCGAGCATTCTTAGCTGAGTTATTTCCCAAACTCAGCAATAACTTTGACCATTTGTTTGCCAGTTTGATATATGGCAGCTATACGATATATTCATCCGATTTTGACCAAACTCCCCAAAATTGTGTGGAAACTGATAATATTTACAAGTGGAAGGTATAAAGACGTTACCATTGAGAACAAAAAAGATTTTCTCACTAGAAATACTTTTCGCCCGGTAGTTCCTGTGGCAGCTATAGTCCATAGTCATCCCATTTGGATCATACTTGGCAATATTGTGTGGTAGCATATGATATAGATCAGTAACAAGTTTGGGAGCGATAGCATTAAAAACAAAAAAGTTTTTCATACTAAGTTTTTTTTCAGACTTAACTTTTGTATGGCAGCTATATAATACAGTTGGCCGATTTTCATTAAACTTTGTGGAATTGTGTAACAGCATAGAAAACTTAGAAGTAAGAGGATTGAGGACGTTTGCTTTGAAGACAAAAAAGTTTTTCTCACTAAAACATGGCAGCTATACGCTATAGTCATCCGATCCGGCCGATTTTGACAAATGTGCAGCGTATTCGTGCAAAGTTTGGCTAAGACGGACAGATGGACATGGCTATATGAACTCAGCTTGTCATGCTGATCTAGAATATATATACTTTGAATGGTCGGAGATGCTTCCTTCTATGCGTTACAAACATCTGGACAATTTTAATATACCTTCTACAAGGGTATAACAAAAAAGTTTTTTTTCACTAAGACCTATTTTACGACCGATCGGTCATGTGGCAGCTATATGATATAGTCATACGATTTTGACCAAAATTTGCAAATCTGTTTGAAAGCATTTAATATTAATAATGGTAGAGCTTGAGGACGCTTACATTGAAAAAAGAAAAGTTTTTCTCACTAAGACCCGTTTTCGCCAGTTAGGCCTGTTTTTACGTTGGTGTAAATTTCTGACCATTCTCATTCCGCCGAATCGTGACTGAATTTGTTTTTTTTTTTATTTGGGGGGAGGCCAACGGTTAAAGTGCATAGAGTGTCCAGGATTGCAGAAAGACAAGCCTTAAAAATTGAGTTTTTTCTAGATTTAGTACATAAATAATCTAGAGAAAAGCTTTTAGCGGCAGCATAACGAAGGTTTTTTCAAAACATACATATTTACATATATACTACACACAACAAAATTTGGTGTGTAAAATTAACTACGCTGACAGTAACTTTTTTCCAATTTTTTTATGCATGTGGTTTTGTTTTTGTTTGGTAACTGTGCTAACAGTAAAATCTACCGAAGAAATTCTAAGTTTCACGTATTTATTTCAGCTCGTGTTTTGTTGTTGCATTCAACAACTGTACTTTAAGTAAATTTAACTACAAATATTTTTTCACATATTTTGTGGTTTTAATAAGTTACTGCTACTACAGTAGCTTTACCATAGAAATAGTGACTCTGACGTGATTTTTTCATCTCATACTTTGTTTTTGCAGCAATTAACTGTACCTACAAGTAAATCTTACAGCACAAATAGTATAACTTTTTAAATGAATTTTGTTGCTTCACGGACTAACTCTACCGACAGTAAATCTAACCGCGAAAATTGTTGATTCAGAAAATTTCAGTTTGGCCCTTATATTTATACTGTACTTTCACTGAATTTGAACTTGAGAATCACTAGTGGTCTCATTTATGCGACATTTAAGAAATTTTTCGTGCATGTGGTTAGGCAGATTCAATACAAGTAATATGTTAGACGCGTTTCTATTAACGCGCGCCGTAGCGTTACTGGTAAAGACGTCCGTCCAATCGTGTTCAGTCCAAGGGCCCAGAGTTCGAATCCCCCCCCAAGTAAGTAAAAAATTTTCAAATAAAATAAAAATATGTTTAATTCAATCAATTGTTTCAGAACCAAAACTGGTGAGTGGGGGTATTAAGGTTGCCTCTTCTGGTCTGGGATGATGAGCTCAAGTGGATTGGCAACTTTTGGGACAGCTAAAATAGGTATCCAACTCTACTTTTCTTCAGTTGAGTAACAGCTGTTAAATTACTAATTTTATGGTAAAATTACAGTGAACACAATAAGAAAAGTACTTACTGTGAACATCGGTAAATATTACTAATTTTGTGGGTTGGAGCATTTCTAAACGAGAATTTCGGTTAGATTTACTACAGCAATCTTTACGTAATGGTTCACGAGAAAGTTACTATAAAATTTGGTTAATTTTTACCTACTTTGTGGGTTGGCGCATTTCTAACCCACAATATCGGTTAAATTTAACCGCAGATTTCTTTGTGTTTAGCGATGGCAATTTGTCTATTAATTTATTGCATCTATTAAATTTGAGTGAGCCAGTGCATAACATAGAAGGCTCTGAATTGGTTGCTTAATTTAATTTCTTATTTAATTGCAAAGACGTCAACTAAGAAAATATGAATAACTATATTGATATTATTTATACAACCAATCATTTCGCGCCTGAAGATGAGAACCCATCGCCATTTAAGCGGGCTCGAAATAGCAACAGAATAAGAACCGCGAAACCAGAATTTGATGTTTCAATGGTAAGCGCCAAAGTGTTTATAGTTTGCCTTAATTCATTTACATGCATACTTTCGTAGCAACCAGAGCACTCCATTTGTCAGTCGTTTTCTCCGACATCGTTGACCTCTGAAAATCACTTGGATCCCGAAGTACCTCTCAAAATTGAACCCCGGCCTGAAAGCTCTATAAAAGAAATTTATCGCCAAGCCAATAAAAATCGTCTTAAGTCTTGTGCTTATCAGCGTAGCCATCTACAGCGCTTAAACCAAATTTGGCACTCCATGGAGGGTCCTCAGCAGTGTACACAAACCTCCGGGAATAACTCTTCAAGTTCGTTAAAAGTAAGTAAGGGCTTCAGAACAGTATGCACAGAGAACACAATTCTTTCTGTAAGAAACAATTACTTCTCTCCTTCAACAATTACTTATTGCTAGACATTGGCGATCATTGTCTTCGAAGCATATTTTGTTGTTGTCCGACAAATTTTGTATACCCTTGCAAAGGGTATTAATATTTTGCCCAGAAGTTTGCGACGCATAGAAATATTTATTTCCGAACCCATAAACTATATATCTTGATCAGGGCGACGAGCTGAGTCGATTGAGCTTTGTCCTTACGTCTGTCTGTCCGTCTGTCTGTTTCTACGCAAACTTGTCCCTCAGTTTTAAAGCTATCGAGCTGAAATTTTTCACAGTCTTCTTGTTACTGCAAGCTGCTAATATGTCGACCGGATCGGATGACTATATCTTATAGCTGCCATAGGAACCATCGGTCAAAAAATGGGTCTTAGTGAGAAAACTTTTTTGTTTTCAATGTTAGCGTTTTTAAACTCGGCCATTGGTAATATTATATGCTTTCAAACAGATTTGCAAATTTTGATCAAGATCGGATGACTATATCTTAAGGCTGCCATAGAACCGATCGGTCGGAAAATTAGTCTTGGTGAGAAAAACTTTTTTGTTTTAAATTTAATCTCTAAGCTCGGCGATTGTTAATTTGATATGTTTTCAAAAAGATTCGCGAAATTTGGTCGAAATCAGATGTTTCTCTGTCGGAAAATGGGTTTTAGTTACAAAATTTTTGGATTTTTATGTAAGCGTTCTTAAACTCTGACATTTTAGAAACAGCATTTACAAGGGTATAAAAATTTTGGCACAAACGAAGTTGGCCTTCTCGTTTTTTATGTATTATGTATACATGTATTGGTGCTTGCACTACCATAATAGACTAATCACACTGAGCACATCCTACATCTAACATCCAACATCCTGAGTCATAAATATTTACCATGGCGGAATTTTTTACCTTTGTACCATGTTCCTTTTAGACACCGACCCTATTAACATTTTGACAAACCCAAAGCTTAAGAATGTAGGCTTAGCAAATGGTAATTAAGCATTTAAACTCAGGATGTTGGATGTAAGATGTGCTTAGTGTGATTAGCCTATAAGGAACGTTTGGACCTGCTTAATATATTTCAACTTCATTTACTTATTTTGTTTTATTTTTTTTACAGGAAGCTCACACGTTATAGCCAACTTATCGTCCTTACACAAATCCATAATGCTACTAAAGGGAAGGGGCCAAAGAAACGCAAGCGAGATACAGATGATGAAACATGCGTGTGTGTGTCGGATGGAAGACGGGATGTGATTTGTATGCGCTTCAATCATATTTAATTTCGCTTGATTTTGCATTATTACAATATTACAATAAAATACAGGCCAACATAACCCTAAAATGGAACAATGTGCTTTATAAAAGGGGTCAAGGGCGATTCGCCATAAATTTGCCGACAAAAACATGACAGAGACTTTCATAAATTAAACAATTTCTTTCCTAATGATAAGCCATACAAAATTTTTGAAAAAGAATAACAAAAATTAAAAAGAAATATTTTCTACTTAATTAGATTTTCTGGTAATGCTTTCTTTCTGTCTACAACTAAGAAGATTTTTAATTTTAGGGGGAAAACTCGAAGAAAATATATTTTTGTAAATCTAAATCAGTCTAAATACAAGATTGCAAACCTTTTTCGCGTGGCCCAGTATGAACCAATTGCCAAGGAAATTCTGGATGTAATCTGGCTGCTGGAAAAACAGGAGTCATTCCTATCTGTAAATGTCCCTTTGGACATATGAAAAAGATCTGGCCATCGGATATTCGAGATTGTTGTGTACATTCTTGCCGGGCTTACAACAACCATCAAATTGCTCACATAGACGCCTTCGGCGTTAACACTGAACGACAGCATAGCAAAAAGCCATTTCGCAATGCATTTGTAAAAATAGTGGAAAGCTAACTTCGGCTCGACCGAAGTTTATATACCCTTGTAGCTTGTTCAATTTATATAAATAAAGGTTTTAAATGGTTTTCATCGAACATTTTTAGCTGAGTTATTTTCCAAACTCAGTAATAGATGACGCCACTACTTTGACCATTTGCTTGCCAGTTTGTTATATGGCAGCTATACGATATATTCATCAGATTTGGATCAAACTCGTCAAAATTGTGTGGAAGACAATAATATTCATAACTGGAAAGCTTAATGACACTACCATTGAAAACAAAAAAGTTTTTCTCACAAGAACTACTTTTTTAACCGATAGTTCCTTTGGCAGCTATATGCTATAGTCATCCGATTTGAATCAAACTTGGCAGAATTGTGTGGTATCATATAGTATTGATCGGTAACAAGTTTGAGAGCGATAGCAATGAAAAAAAAAGAGTTTCTCCTACTAAGACTTTTTCTCTGAACTGACTTTTGTATGGCAACTATACTATATAGTTGTCCGATTTTCATCAAAATTTGTGGAACTATGTAAAATCATAGCAAACTGATAAATACGCGGTTTGGAGGCGTTTCCATTGATAAAAAAAAGTTTTTCTCACTAAAACCTTTAAATTTATTTTTGTAAGAATTTGTGCCCATATTAAGGTATTTTTTAACCGTATTTTACAATTTGTATACTCTTCACCAAAGGTACATAGGGTATATTAAGTTTGTGCAAAAGTATGTAACAGCCAGAAGGAATCATCTCCGACCCTATAAAGTATATATATTCTTGATCAGCATAAACAGCCGAGTCGATATAGGCATGTCCTTCTGTCTGTCTGTCTGTCCGTCCGTCCGTATGAACGAAGAAATCTCAGAGATGGTAAGAGATAGAGGTTTGACATGTATGGGACATATATTTCTTATACTTGCAGGCAGATCAAGTTTATTTTCAATTTTTACCACGCCCCCGTCCGCCAACGCAATTAGTGAGAGCGAGAAACTTAGAGATGAACGCGTATATCTCGTGAGCAAATGCTAGCTGCGACATTAAGGGTACAGAGTATGTTGTAGTCGGGCTTGACCGACTTTCTTTCTTTTTTATTTGTAAAAATTTTAATTTTGAAAGCTGCTACAACTGATCTCCAGGAGCTCCATTCCAAAAAGGCGTCTTGCGATGATCAAGATATCTCTGGACTTGATCATCCAAAATTAAAAAACTAAACGGATTAAAGAATTATACTTTACCATAGACCTTGAGCTAGCCAGATGTAACTTTGACTAAAATAAAAAACAGGTCGCTAAACCTCATATACATATAACTAATGGTCAGTACGCCATAAAGTTTATAATAAAAACCAAAAAAGAACAGTTTCCCTATTATAAAAAAAGCAAAAAGTACCCTGTGTATTTACAAAAAACTCTTGGCCCTGCTAAGGAGGATCATTGGACGGGGATAGCCCAACCACCTAGCAGCAGCAACATAATTAATTACAACAAATTGGTAAACAAACGCCTTCAAACAAAAAACCATAGCCAAAATTTGGGCTGCGGATTTACAACATTGGAATTCCTATGTCTTTACTCGCCGCCTGAAGTTCTTTAAATACTAACTGGATGTTTGTTTGAAGTGTGAACAGCAAAACAAGTCCGCTGATGAGAGAATTTGGTTATTCTCGAAACAGCGATCGTTGTATGTCCACCCAATTGCTATTCCAAAATGTTGTAGTTAATATCTGTTGATTTGTGTTGGTTATAAAGAATTATACTCAACCAATGACCTTGAGCTAGCCAGATGTAACTTTGACTAAACGGATTTTGTTAAAGTATTGTAAAATCTGAAAATTAATCGAAGAAATAAACAATATACAATTTACTGACAAAATAGCAGCTTCTCAAAAAAAACAACCAGTGCGTAAGTTAAAGTCGGCTCTAGCCGACTTCGATATACCCGCTACTCATGGAAAGAAATATTTAATAGCCTTCCTGTGTTCCTGACAGCGAAAAGTATGCAACATTTTTTTAGCTGAGCTATTTATCATCCGATCTTTATAAAAATTTCAGGGCTTATAGATATTGCGAATATAAAAGTAAGTTTTAAATTTGAGATCGATATATTGAAATTCAACATTTTTTAGTGGGGCGGGGGTGGGCGTGGCGAAAATTTGAAATAAACTTGATCTGCGTGCTGACAGTAGGAGTCTACAATTCCAATTTGGTGGCTCTAGCTCTTCTAGTCTCTGAGATCTAGGTGCTCATACAGACGGACGGACAGACGGACATGGCAATATCGACTCGGCTGTTGATGCTGATCAAGAATATACATATTTTATATGGTCGGAAATGATTCCTTCTGCCTCTTGCATACATTTGCTCGACTTTAGTAGACCCTTTTTACTCTACGAGTAACGGGTATAAAAAATAAATTGTTCACCCCAAATTTTTGCCTTAAAATAATTCTAAACAAGTTAGAGCGCTGTAGTCGAGTTTCCCGACTACAAAATATCCTGTTCAATTGAGACACACATACAAACACACATTCATACACAAACGCACACACTAACACACACATATACACTCGCGCGCACTGACTCACGCGCTCAGCCCCTACAAGCAAAAATTGTTTCGTGTATAACTTTGAAAGTTTTACTCGGATCTTATTTTTCTTTTGAGAAAAGATAGATGTAAGACCTAGGATAGTATATATTCAGCCACGAGGTTTTAACTTTAAAATTGAGGCTCTGGCATCTTTTTGCGGCTTAAGTTGGGAGGGGGGAACTTTTCCAAATCTGAAACAAACTTGAACTGGGTACGGTATTCACCTATGTGCATGCAAAAATTTGTGTCTCTATCTATTATAGTCTCTGAGTTCGACGCGTTCATCCAGACAGACGGACTAGCTATATCGACTCGGCTTTTGATGCTGATCAAGAATATATATACTTTATACCAGGGGTACCCAGAATGAGCTTACGAGCGCGTGGAAACCAATACAAATGCACAAAATAAAATTCAAGCAAGAACAACCACAAGAAATAGAAAGAGAAAACCGGTTTTTGTTTAGGTGTGTGAGTGTGTGTGTGGTCATTGCTGTCTCAGACGCCTACGAGCGCAAAGGTAACATTGTTGTTGCTTTTTAGTTTGCCAGAGACATAGGAGAGAGAGAAGAGAGTCACATATGATGTTGTTGTTGCGGGTCTGCACGCGCCAACAACAAAACCTTCGTTCGGAAAGAAAGAGAGGAGAGCACGCATATGAAATTGTTTTTGCTTTGTACAATCTTATGGCGGCGTAAATGGTATGCGCGCGGGCTATTTCTTTGCGTAAAGCAAAAACAAATGCGTGGCTTGCGGAATAGGCTTGGGCACCCCTGCTTTATACGGTCGGAGAAGCTTCTATCTGGCTGTTACATACATTTGAACAACTTCATGATCCCCTTTTCCCATTTTTAATGGGAACAAAGATTCGAGAAAAGTTTTAATTGTAAACGTCTTTCGGCATGTTGAAACTTTAAAGCGCAGTGAACCGATATTCGATTCTTCTGATTTTGATTACACACAAATAAAACAGGGCTGCTTCGCTTTGCAAAATGCTTATCGAAGGCGGAAAATCAATATGAAAGCGATGCCACATACTTGTAATTGGTAAACTGTATGAGCGCCTCAGTGAGGGGTGTTAACTGGCCGTTTTTTGCTACTAACTTGAGTATCGCTCATTAGATCTTTATCATTCCTCCAGCATATAGATAAATCATTTTAAGAGTGCTGCTTGCGGGCTTGACCTCGAGCCCGCAAGCAGCACTCTTACAATTAGAAAGGTCGCTAACCAACAACTTGATAAATCATTTTGATTACTAGATATCTCTAGAACGTACGAAGAAGGCAAGTATAAGAAATATATGTCCCATACCCCATACATGTCAAACCTCTATCTCTTACCATCTCTGAGATCTGTGCGTTCATACAGACGGACAGACATACAGACAGACTGTCACATGTTACATACTTTTGCTCAAACTAAATATACTCTGTGTACCCTTGGTACAGAGTATAAAAGTCGATTTTAAAAAAAATTAACTGTATATAACCCCAATATAGACAATTATCGCTTATCTTTACAACAAAATGTTAAAATTTTAGTTTATCCGAAAATGGTGGGAAGAGGGGTGAAGAGGAGAGGCAGAGTTTAATTCAATTCCATTGCGACTGTTGTTGTTTAAGCAGCAACACAACTTTCACTTATTATGGCCCAGCCACAAAAACAAAACAAGAAACTTAGAAACTATCACAGCAACAACGAGAGAATAATAGAGAGTGAACTTCCGCGTTAATACGTGAGAAAATTCCATGTTGTTGGTGCTACTTGCACCACCAACATCATAATCCTCCTGAGCCTCATACTCTGTAACAACATTCTCCTCTCCTTCAATTTGATCAAGTTCAGCCAATTGACTGTACTGTGCGGATTGAGTAGTCTCGGTTAAGCGAGCGCGTGGACTAGCCTTCATATTGCGAAGTCGGACCTTCTCCTGCACGTCTAATAAGTTCTTGTTAACAAGTATTTGCAACTCGAAGGCCAAGTCCGGATGCTCATCATCGATTTTGCGCAAGCTGGACGCTAAATAGTCGCAGAATTCAGACCATATGTCAGATTTTTTGGTGTATATTGCAGACATGGCTTCCGACAAAGAGTTTAATAAAACCTGTAACCAGGGCTGCAAACCGGTTTTGAACCGAACCGGTTCGAGCCCGGAATTCCGGCTTTTTTTTTACTGTGAACCAAACCCTGAACCGAACCACGGGGACGAAAATAGTTGAACCCAAACCCGTTCCGAAGCCAAGCTTTTGGTTCTGTTCTAAAAAAAAAAAATTATTGACATTAAATTTATTTGGGTACGCTTGCATGTACGCCACAACAGAGTCGACAATTAGAAATATAACAATACTGAAAGTCGGTCAAACCCGACTATGAAATACATATTATACTTTGCTCTTACTTCCAGTCAAACATATTAATTTGTAATATACAAATTCAATGTAAAGAGAAAACCGATTTTTGTTTGTTTGTGTGAGTGTGCGTGTGGTCATTGCTGTCTCAAGCACACGCGTGCGAGCGCTCAGGCAGCATTGTTGTTGCTTTTTAATTTGCCAGAGGGTTTGCCCACCACTGATCTAAGGCGCCGAACACAAATTTTGCGACAAACGATAATTAGCGTTTTGGTATATCGGGCGCTAAGCAAATTTGTGCATGCTTAAGCAAAAATATATACATACATACATACAGAAGCGAGTGCCGCGCGCCAAAAATTTGCCTAAAGAAGAATTGAAAGCGAAAGAGACAAAAACATGTGTATACAAATCAGAAGAGGCACGCGCATTTCATTTTGTTTAAGAAGTTTGACTAAGGAGGTCGATGTTGTCCGACAGAGTCTCAAAATCACCAGGCAGGTTTAATGCCATTTTGTTAAAAATTCTAGAAAGACGTTCCGAATTTGTCATAAAATCTCCACCCATACTAGCCTCTGTGTTTCTAGATCCTCGATTCCAAAGTCTATTAAGTGATTCGCAAAAGCTAGAAGCCAAACAACACATTGGTAATATTTTTCATAGACTTCAAAGCTTAAACAGTGTTGAGGTTCCGAATTTGGCTTTGTCATTATCTATTTCAGAAGATGACGATGTAGAAAGTTATCTCCGCAATGTTAACGAACAGCAAAGTGTTTCAAAAAATAAAACGATTAATGACATAATTAGAGCCTTCGATGGCATTGATAGAGAACCGTCTAGGTCCAACATTTTAAAGTTTTGGACATCTCATCAATGTAATCAGCTTAAAGCTGTTGCGCTAACTGTCTTATCAGTGCCATCCACTCAAGTCTCAGTTGAAAGAGCTTTTTCCACCTTAAAATTTATTTTGTCTGATCAAAGAAGTAGCATAGACAGTCAACTACTCGAAGACATACTACTCATAAATTTAAATTAAAGATTAATATTACACTTAAGTAAACAAAAATAAAAAAACTGAATATTTTTTTGTATATTAATAAAATTTATTGTTATTTTAAATATATTGGGTAAAACGTGCAACGAACCAAGGTTCGAACCAAAACCAAAGCCCGAAAACCTCGAACCTCAAATTTCCGAACCTTAACCGTTGGTAAATTTTGGTTCGAACCTGCAAACCGGAGGTTCCGAAAATTTTTTTGGGTTTGCAGCCCTGCCTGTAACTGCATATTATCCGGCATTGGTTTCCGGCGCTTTATTGTCGGACTCTGAGACTCAGAGCACATTGATACATCCGAAAACTCATCTGCTTCTAAGTCCGCAGAGCAAAAAAATGCTGCGTTCTACAAACTTTGTTACGATCCGGATCTTGATAATGACGGATTCTGAAACTAATTAATGTATATTAATTTTAATACATTACAGATTCCAGGTACAGTTGATGACCTGCTTAATATTGCTAAAGGCGTTGAGGATAACTGGAATTTCCCCAATTTAATTGGTGCTTTAGATGGAAAACACGTTCTTATCCATGCACCACATAAGTCTGGATCTGAATACTTAAACTACAAGAAAACGAATAGCATTATTCTAATGGCGTTGGCAGATGCGGATTAAAAGTTTACCTATATTGATGTGGGAGCATAGATTCTGATGGTGGAGTATTTTTCATGTGATCGTGTCTTAAGCTTGAATCAAAGGAAATAATAAACATAAATTTCTTGTAAATTTTCAGTTGCACTCTTTCAAAAGCACTGTCCAAATGAAACGGAGGCAACCAATTATGTTATTGTGGCCGATGATGCGTTTGCATTGAAACCTTACATAATGAAGCCATTCCCATTCAGAACCCTAAATGATGAGCAGCGTATATACAATTACAGGCTCTCAAGAACTCGACGTATAATTGAAAATGCATTTGGTATATGCGCTGCTCGTTTTCGAATTTTGCGTAAGCCAAATGATGTGGAACCATCGAAGGTAATAAAAATTGTGTTGGCTATTTGCGCTTTGCATAATTTACTTTTGGAGAAGAATGGAGTGCAGAGAAACTTCGTTGATCATGAGATGGATGGAGAGCTTATACCGGAAATATGGCGTGAGTCGGCAACAGATTGTTCGCTATCAAGGATAAATGCTGGCCATCCTAGCTAGGCTGCAACCAAAATTCGTTTGCGTTTTATGAAAGATTTTTTCACTGAACATGGTGCAGTTCCACGGCAAAATGAAAAGATTTTTAAATAAATGATTAATTTAAATATATTACCAAAGATACAGTTCTGTTCTTGCTTTCAATTATCATTACTGGCTGAAAAAATGAGATAGCAACAAAATATAGAAAAGTTGGCTGTCACTGCGCTGTGGCATGCAATTTTTGTGACGCCAATGTAAACACTTTTGACTTCTGAGTACTTTTGTCGCCGGGTGTGGCGTACCCGTAGTATGTGTGGCTGCTGGTGCGGGAGGTTGTGGGTTCGATCCCGCGTCTGACCATCTAATAGAAAAAGTTTTTTCTTTGTTTAGAAAACAACTTTTACACTGTGAAGTAACTAGCCATGAAAAAGCAAGAATTCTCTAACTATTGCCTTTCGGATTCGGCGTTAAACTGTAGGTCACTTTCTCTTGCGCCAAAAATTATAAGCAATTTTACATTTTTATACTCTGTACCGAAGGTACATAGAATATATTAAGTTTGTGCAAAAGTATGTAACAGCCAGAAGGAATCATCTCCGCATCAACAGCCGAGTCCGTCTGTCCGTCTGTCTGTCTGTCCGTCCGTCCGTATGAACGAAGAGATCTCAGAGATGGTAAGAGATAGAGGTTTGAGCTGCATGGAACATGTAAGTTAACACCAGCCAGCGCCCCCTTCCCTTCACCCTCTCGCACAACATCCACAACTTACATACCAGCAACATAGCAACGGAAGAGCGCTGACCGTCCGTTAGCTGTATCAGCTAAAACCGCGCTCACTCGTCATGCACCCCCCACCCCTCGACCAACCTAAATGAAACTGCAGCGCTAGCGTCCGATTACACCGAAATATGCCGACGCCGCCGGACTCTTTGGTCCGACCACTTGTAGAATAAGTTAGATTTAATTCCTATTCTACCCCCGACTTGAAAACACACACAATCTCTTTTGACAATACAATAATTTGTAACATTTAAAGAACAAAGTAGAATTGCATTAACAATTTGATCGAAAACCTGAAACCAAGGCGATGGAAATCATCATAACTAGGTAATATCAGAGGGTTATTTCCTCACTGGCCATGTCCGGCCATAACTGGTGCCCGAGTGGGTTACACTTTTTCACGAAAGTGGAACCTACGTATCTTCAGATACACCCTCGCACTAAAATTAAGTGCAGATATAAAAGAAAAGCTAAGTTTTTTTTTTGTGGCGTTATGTGATGAGTGACAAGTGCAAGTGCAAACAAAAAGAAAGCTAAAAAGTATTAAAAGGTATTTTAAAATAAATTAAAAATGAAGCAAGAGTGAAATACAATTACCCGACGCGGTGGGGATGCCCCCTTTCAGAGCTAGCATTCCCCACGGGCGCAAAACATTGTAATAATTAAATAAAGTCAGTGAACCCGCCGCGGTGATTTGTCCACGCATCTGAAGGTTGGCTTATTCGCGGGCGCACAAACAAAGCTGCGATCAAGAAAAAGAAGCAATAACACGCTGCGGCGATTAGTCCACGCACATAAGGGGTAGCTTATTCGCGAGCGCTAAATAATTGCAACTATCAAAAAGTAAAAATAAAAAGTATGAAAATAAAATAATAAAAAAACGATTAAATGAAAAATTAAATGGCGTGTGGCAGTCTACTAGAAAGGCTAAGGAATGCGAAATGCATTCGAAAAAAGCTGCCTAGTGGATTGTGTGTACAGCCGTACCTTAGTAGGCGAAATGCTAAAACGGATAAATACGGACCACCGCGCCCAGTGCCGAATTAACAAGCTAGTTTTAAGAACAAATATACGAAAAAATCAAGAAAACAAGAAAGAGAAAATGAAGTTATACAGAGTTAAGTCAAACAAAAAACACAAGTACTTAAATCACATTAATCACATAGCGCACCAGGGAAAAATAAAAGTTACAAATTAAAGACAAAATACTAATTATGTTTTCTTTTCAGAATCCTGTAAGAATTCGAACCGGCTCGACACCGACACACACACAAGGAGCACAGCGGTACAAAAGGGTGAGTGAAACGATTTTTTTCTTACATTTCCCGCTAGTTGCATTTAACAAAAAAAAAAAAAAAAAAAAGAGAAACTGACAAAAAAACTTAATGACAACATCTACTATCTTCTTGCGAGTAACGAGGAACAGAACTCTTGTAGTAGCTAAGTGCATTTCGGAGGTAGACGCATAAAAAAAAAAATGGAAAAATGGAGGAAATGAAGGAGGTCTTAAACAGGCTAGATGCTACAATCGCGTCACTGTCTACTCAAATGGTAGCAATGAAAGACGAGATTAGGAATACTGGAACTGGAGTCAGTACCTAAGAAACGGATTATGAGCAACGCAACCCCGTGGCGGTAATACCGCTACCAGTAACGCGCCCACGCACTGAGTATGACTTGAAGGAAGCTTCAATCTTACCGGATTGCGTCAAAGAACTCCAGACACTCGAAGGTGAGGTCCACAGGTACATCTCTTGGGTTAATAGGGCGCAGTCTATAGTGAATGATTACCAACTCGTTAGGGACAGGCCTCTATACAGATCCATTCTCGTGCACATTAGGCAAAAGATTAGAGGAAACGCCGATTTGGCGCTCATTTCTTCTAATGTGCAGGACGACGACTGGCAGGAGTTTAAGCGAGTTTTGGCATTGTATTATGCTGACAAGCGAGATGTCCGTACTCTAGAGTACGAACTAAGCCAGATGACCCAAAGTAACATGAAAGTGGAAGATTTCTAAATGCAAATGAATAATCATATTTCACTTAATACGAACAGATTGAAAAATGCGAACTATCCTGCAGAAGTGATGAACGCTTTAATTGACGCTCAAAGGGGCAAAGCATTAGATGTTTTCATAAGGGGACTCAGCGGCGACGCCTCCAGGCTAATAGTGATTCGCAAACCCATGGATTTACCGGAAGCGTTCTCTCTTTGTTTAGAGTTGCAGAATGTGGGACCCAGAAACCTAACAAAAACGGGTCCCATATTTAAACAAAACTTTAACACAACCTATCGCCCAATGAACATACAGAGGTTCCCTCCTTCACACCAATTTAATACCAGGGCAAAAACGAACTCGACTTATAATAACAATCCAGTCAGGAACACTCAGGGTATGCAGAGATTTCAGGGACCATGACCAGCTATTAAGCATGAAGCCAACCAATCTGTGCAAAGTTACAGGTCAGGTTTCAGGTACACAGAAAAAAAAACGGCAGGATATTTTCAATCTCGATTTACAGGATATTCGACACAATTCAAGCTTCCAGGGAATGGCCCAAGCCTTTCGAGCTTGAATCATTCCAAATGTGATTACTTCAATCCCCTTTGAGATCACATGTTCATAATTAAGAGAGAGAGAGCGACAAAATTTAAGTAGCATTTTTGATTTGAGAGCGAGAGCGACAAAGTTTAAGTAGCATTTTTGACATGCGGTAACAAACGATGGCGATGGTCGTGAGCGTGAGATGCCATTCCATTCGTGTTCAGAGTGCGTTTGGTCGTGGGTTTGAATCCCAGTTGAGCCCAATAAATTGTTATATAATATTTCTTTGTCTTTCAGAAGTTTTAAAAAAACCAAAACTGGTGTGGGTCTTGAAGTGTAAAAGGGGATGTCCTGTGGAATATGGCGGAGGAAAGGAAGAAGAGGTATCTTTTTATTAAGATTAAATTGTTCTCGAATTTTTTGTTCAATTCAATCTTTTTGAAGATTACCCCGGTATATATGTAATCTTTTTCAGGATTAAAAAAGGCAGATCAGCTCAATCTTTTTCCGGATCGGGTCAAGCATATTCGGGATTACGTTGTTTTCATTATCGATTGGGCAATGATTTGATCCCGTATGGATTGATTTTTTTTTGAGTGTATCATTTAGAACCAATCACATCTCCATCGAGTCCCGCCTCAGGCGAACACTATTCGGAACCGCACCAGGACCCATATTATAGGGATCCTGGGCAGGAAGGCGAAGTTCATGAACTCGAGAACACGTCTCAAGAAATAAGCCGAGATTCCCCTGTAGAAGAAATACGTTGCGCAAGCGACCGAGAAAAGAATTTTATGACAGATGCCTCTCCAGTGTACCATACCTAGAGTATGGAACCAAGGACGGGGCTAAACTACAATTCCTCATAGACACCGGCGCAAACAAGAACTTTAGAAGCCCCAAGATAGCTGCCGGTTGCACCCCACTTCCCACCCCTTTCCATGTTCAGTCCGCTGCGGGTGGCATCAAGATCACGCACCACCTCCAGGGCCAATTTTTCAAACCCATCGGTAATAACACAACTATCACTTTTTCGTTCTTCCCTGATTGAATTCTTTTGATGGTATTATCGATGACGATACTCTCAAACACTTAGGGGCTATGGTAGACAGGAGGAATCACCGCTTGATACTTCGCAATGTGTACCCCTTGCTCTACCATCTACTCAACGTTGAGCACCCAGAGTGTAAGAACCAAACCTTGAGCGCTTTGATCAACGAGTTCTCGAAGATCTTTGAGCCATTGTCACCTGGTGAATCAGTAGACACCAGCATAAAAGCCGAAATACGCACTAAAATGGAAGACCCTATTTATGCCAAAAGTTACCCTTACCCAGCTAGTATGAGGGTGGATGTAGAAAGGCAAATTGAAGAGCTTTGAACGAAGGTATTATTCGACGTTCGAAAAGCCCTTACAATTCCCCGGTCTGGGTGGTTCCTAAGAAGCCAAAGCCCAATGGGGATAAGCAGTACCGTATGGTGATCGATTTAAAATGATTGAACGCTTATACGATATCCGATACTTACCGGATTCCAGACATTAACTCTACCCTAGCTAGCCTCGGCGAAGCTAAATACTTAAAAACATTTGACTTGACATCAGGATTTCACAAAATCCACATGAGGGAATCCGACATTGCTAAAACTGAATTTTCTACCCTGAACGCCCCCCCGCAATCTTCCAACGAATGATTGACGATGTTCAGAGAGAACATATCGGCAAGATATGCTACGTCTACATTGACGATATAATAGTCTTTAGCAAAGACTTGAACAGCCATTGGGAGAATCTTCGCTTGGTTTTTGACAAGCTTAAAAAGGCGAGGCTCAAAGTAAATCTGGAGAAAACCCAGTTTTTGTCTACACAAGTTGAATTCCTGGGATACGTCGTCACTTCCGACGGTATAAGAGCGGACGAGAAGAAAGTTGAGGCTATTACGAAAATGAAGCCTTCCACAAATGTCAAGGAACTAAAGAGTTGCCTTGGTATGACGTCATACTACAGGACGTTCATTTGCGACTATGCTAAGGTCGCTAAGCCTCTGACGAACTGAACGCGGGGCGAGTTCGCAAAAGTCAAGGCGAATCAATCAAAACGAATCCCTATTGAATTGGATGAACATGCTTTGCAAGCTTTCAACGATTTAAAGACAGTTCGTTCGTCGTCAGAAGTGCTAGCTTTCCCAGACTTTAACAAACCATTCCACTTAACCACGGACGCTACGCACCAACTACGCAATTGGGGCCGTGCTATCTCAAGACGATCAGGGCAAGGACCGACCTATTTCCTACATATCGCGTTCATTGAATGGGACCGAGGAAAATTACGCCAAATGAAAAAGAGATGCACGCGATAGTCTGGGCGTTGGATAATCTTTGCTCATACTTGTATGGTGTGGGATCTATCAAAATTTACACCGATCATCAGCAGTTAACATTTGCGCTGGGAAACAGGAATTTCAATGCTAACTAAAGCGTTGGAAGTCTCGTATTGAGGAATACAATTGTGAACTAATTTACAAGCCAGGGAAGTCCGATATAGGGGCCGATGCACTTTCACGCATCACCACACAAGTGAATCACTTGGGCTCAAATACAGCTACAGCCTCAGAAACAGATTCCGTAGCAACAGTACACAGCGCACTCCAATACGCCTCAGATCTAATCGCCCACGTGGAGGCTCCCATTAATGTTTACCGAAATCAGCTCATATTTGACCCAGACCTTTCCGATTATTCGTGTGAATACCCACACTCGGGATATGTGCGTCACACAATCCCGATAAACAACCATACTCTGTCAAATCTTGTAAATTCGTTGGAAAAATATTTGAAGCCTTCAATAATAAATGGGATTAAGATCCCTGATACTTACTTGCAATTACTCCAAACCTGCTGCTCCCAAAATTTTAGCTATACAAGATTCGTATAGCGCAACGCCTAATCGAGGACGTCACAGACGAGGAACAAATTTGCGATACTATCGAAAAAGAATATCGCAGGGCTCATAGAGGTCCAAAAGAAGTTCGTATTCAAATCTTGGAATACACACAGTCGTTTTCAAGTCGTTGAAGTGATCGGACGTGTTTTTGTGCGCGCTCTCGAAATTTCGTCGATTTTGTGTTTTCTGTTGTGATTGCCTACCGGAGCCCCAACTTCTGTGAGATAAGACTCGCTGTCCACAGAAGTCTTTGTTTACATTGCGAACGTTTGCGGTACTTGCTGATAAGCAAAGCCATCGTCGCGTAGTTTGGCGTAAACAAAGCCATAAAATACATTGCGGTACTCTAAGTGAGAAATCGGTGAGCCTAACACAGTGTGCGTGCGGGTTGTGTACGTGTACGTGTGCGTGTTTCGGGTTACAATTTGTAACAGCTCAGAAATGAGCGAGACGCCGACGTGAGATGAGCCGCTCTTCGAGCTTGGCCAGTCTCATGAGCGAGGGTAGCTCGACGAGTACCCGTGGTGCCCGCAGAGGAAGAAAGAAGCGAGGAAAGGCGCCAGAAGAGTCGCCGGAGTCATCGCTGACCAATTGGGCGCAGTCCAAGAGGGCCACCCTTGTTGAAGAGTCTGAGCACACCTTTGTTGCTCCTGCCGCCCCCTTGCCCGAACCTCTACCGCCGCTGCTGCCGCAGCCACTGACGCCGCATGCCGACTGCATGCCCGTCTCGTCTCCGCCACTGCGTGCCTGCTGCCTTGGCTGCTGCTAACGCTGCTGCCGCTGCCCGCGCTAGGGTTGATGCTCCAGCGCTGCCCGGCGACGAGCATTGTTGCCCAGGGCGCGTCGGCAGTACTTGCCGAGCTGTCCGCCGTACAGCTGAGCGTGAAGGATGCAGTCTATCGAGGAAGGATGGAAGCCGAAGCTGCTCACGCCGTTCATGCAGCGATTGCGCGCTATGACAAGCTCGTCGTAGCGATGCAGCTGCGAAATTCGGCGTTGGAGATTACCTCGCAGGTGCAGATGCCCGCACCCCCGGCTGCCCCTTTTGCTGTCGCCCCTGCCGCTGCTCAGGCTGTACCCACAGCTGCCCCACGGATGAACAAGCCAGTTCAGACGTGGTCCGCTGTGGTGACCAGCCAGGACCCCGCGATCACGGGGAAGCAAGTGGCAGATAAGATATTGAAGGAAGTGGCTCCAACCCTTGGCGTCCGAGTCCACGATGTGCGCGAGCTGCGTCGTGGTGGAGCCATCTTCACCCGTCAGGAGTTCGATGAGAGGGTCGATCGCAAACACTTCAAGTGAGCAGTTGGATATGCCAGCAACCGGAGCCCCAACCTTCCTCCCTCACTGATGGCGACAGAGTCAACTGACGCTGGAGTGCCTGGTCCATCACTGATGGCGACAGAGTCAATCTGAGGCTGTAGTTGTACGAGAGAAGACTGGCTGTACTTGAGGAGACCGGACGGGTCTACATCAAGTGGTTTTCTTTCCGTTGCCGGTCGCTCGTCCGTACCTAAGCTTGTCATAGGTGCGTTGGATTCGACCACAAGGTGTCTCAGTGCCGTTCGAAGGACGCCACATGCCGTCAATGTGGTGACATTGGCCACACTGCCGCGAAGTGCACCAAGCAGGTAAGCTGCAGGAATTGCAGACAGAGGAGGCTACCTGATGGGCATCACATGCTCTCGGGGACGTGCCCCATATACGCTGCGGTGCTAGCGAGAGTGGCAGCTAGACATTAACATGTTTAGCTTCATTCAAGCAAATTGTGGTCGTGGCCGAGCTGCGACGATCGAGCTCGGAGTCCGCATGTGCGACTCAGGCCACTCGATTGCACTTGTGCAGGAGCCCTACGTGGACAGAGGAGGAAGGATAACGGGCTTCCCATCCGGGATGCGAGTTTTCGCGGACTCAAGAAAAAAGGCTGCCATCATCATAGATGATCCAGACGCCATCTGCATGCCAATACAACCGCTGATCACCGACTTTGGCATATGCGTGAGCGTCACTGGAAGATTTGTTCTATCTTCCTGAGCTCCGTTTACTGTCAATTCCACGAACCACTGGAGCCGTACCTCTCGTACTTAGATGCAGTGCTGCTGTTAGGCAGCCGCACTCCTGTCATCTTTGGCCTTGACGCGAACGCAGTGTCCCCCATGTGGTTCAGTAAGCTCTCCGAGCATGCTCGGAGACAAGAGAACTACACCAGGGGTGAGCTGCTGTCTGAGTGGTTACTCAGAAGCCGAGCCAGTGTACTCAACGAGGCCAGTGAGATATTCACGTTTGAAGGTCGCAGAGGCCAGAGCGACATCGACGTGACGATCGTCAACGAGGCAGCGTCTATGTGGGCTGCATATGACTAGAGAGTGGACGAATGGGACCTTAGCGACCACAACATCATTACTGTTGTGGTGACGCGTGACCCATCAGACACAGTTGAGAGCTTTGCTCCTGTGCCGTCATGGAACCTCTCAAATGCGCGTTGGCGATTATTCGGTGAGGAAGCGATACGACTGGCAAGTGAACTGCCTGAGGACTTCGAGGAGACGCCGCTGGATGACCAAGTGACTGCAGTGCGCTCGCTCGTACACCAGTTGTGCGACCAAGTGCTGGGACGCAGATCGCCGAGAGCCCCACGGAGAGTAGTTTGGTGGACCGTCGAACTAAGCTCCAAGCGCCAATAGGTCAGGAGACTGAGGCGTCGGCTTCAGGATGCCCGTCGTAGTGGCACCGAAGAGGTTGGGCGACTTGCTGCTGCACTGAGGATCTCTTCAGGGCAGTCCAAGAAGCTCATCCTAAAGGCGAAAGAGGAAAACTGGCGTCGCTTCGTGGGAGACCATCAGGATGATCCATGGGGGCGCGTCTACAGAATATGCCGGGGACGAAAGAAGACTACCGAGCTTGGATGCCTTCGTTCAGATGGCGGGCTAGTCGTAACATGGGACGACTGCGCGGGTGTGCTCCTCCGTAACTTTTTTCCAGTTGCGGATTCAAATGCGCACATCGCCATTCCGGACGAGGCTCCACCAGTCCTCGAAGCCACGAGGCCTCCCGACTAATGCAGTGCGTCGCTCTTGGAGGATCGGGCCACGGGCCGATCTGGTTCGTTTGGATTTTTGCCGGATGCAGTGCGTCACTATTGTTGGACACAGCCAGGGGGCCGATTCGGAAACTGCACACCCGGTGGCTCACCCACCGCCGATTCGAATATCGCAGGGTGGGAGTTGGACGGGAAAACGACGGTGCTATTCAACCGGAAACTCGACAAGTGATCGCTTTGGTTGAGATAGTTGGTACTTAGTTGTCGATCTGCCACTCCAAGGTGTTGACTCGGCCGAAGCCGGGGACTAAGTGCCTTGCCAGTGCTCTGATACTATGCTTTTATAGGCCGCTGGGCGCAGTCGCCAGTGGCAGCGAGCGCAGATGATCGTGGCAGAGCGCGCGATTTCGAAAACAATGGTGGACTGCCTATCGTCAGCTGTTAGCCATCGATAAATGGCGCGTTTTTGAGTGCGCGCGTGTTTGAATTTGTATACCCTTGCTAAGGGTGTTATAATTTTTTGCCCAGAAGTTTGCAACGCATAGAAATATTCATTTCCGTCCCCATAAACTTTATATTCTTGATCAGGGCGACGAGCTGAGTTGATTGAGCTTTGTCCGTCCGTCTTTCTGATTCTACGCAAACAAGTCTCTCAGTTTTAAAGCTATCGAGCTGAAATTTTGCACAGACTCTTCTTGTTACTGCACGCTGCTATTACGTCGAAACCGACCGGATCGGATGACTTAATCTTATAGCTGCCTTATGAACCATCGCACAGTGGGAGATTTCGTATATTTAGGTGGAATTAATTCAATTATTAGATTTAAAAGAATGAAATCACTGGTATGCAATTTTCTAATAATAATAAAAGAAAAAGAAAAATTTTTTGCCTTAAATTTTTATTTAAAATTTACATATTTATTACAAAAAAAATTAAATTTTAATATTAAAATTTTTTTTTATGTTTTGAATTTTTTACGAACATTAACTATTTTTTAGTGTAGTTTGGAGTGCTGAACTAGAAAATCAATTTTAAATATTTTTAATGCGAACGTTTCTTTTAATATTTTTTAAAATTGTTTAGATGTTTGTAACGCATAGAAGGAAGCATCTCCGACCACATAAAGTATATATATTCTTGATCAGCATAACGAGCTGAGTTAATATAGCCATGTCCGTCTGTCCGTCCGTCTGTTTCTATGCCATCTCTTCCGTCAGTTTTAAAGCTATCGTAACCAAACTTTGCACGAAGCCGTTTAGTACAAATACGCTGCACATTTGTCGGAACCGGCAGGATCGGATGACTACAGCATATAGCTGCCATAGGAACGATCGGTCGAAAAACTAGTTTTAGAGAGAAAAACTTTTTTGTTTTCAATATAAACCTCGTATTTATCAGTTTTCACATAATTCCACCAAGTATGATGAAAATCGGTCAACTATAGAGTATAGCTGCCATCAGGGCTTAATACCGGAACCGGAACCGTTAACCGAAATCAACCGTTTCAATTCACGTACCGTTTACCGTTATTATTGGAACCGAAAGCACCGGAACGAAACCGAAACGTTGGTACCGGTACTGTTTCGGTTTTTATACTCTGTACCAAAGGTACACAGAGTATATTAAGTTTGTGCAAAAGTTTGTAACAGGGAGAAGGAATCATTTCCGACCCTATAAAGTATATATATTCTTGATCAGCATCAACGGCCGAGTTGGTATAGCCATGTCCGTTCCGTAAGAACAAACAGATCTCAGAGATGGTAAGAGATACAGGTTTGACAAATTCGTCCTCTCTAGCAAAATCGCACTTAAATGTGTTTGAAACCATGAAAACATGCTTAACTGGTGGTCAGAATCCTCCACAAAGTTCCCAGAATTGTATGAGATTTCAAAAGTCGTGCTTTCTGTTACAGTTACGCAGGTTGGCGTGGAAAGCCTATTCTCTGGCGTAAAATTAATCAAGAATCCTCTAAGCAAGTTGTACGGACTCAACCACATTGAATGCAATGCGATCAAATCACACATTCTTGTGAATCTTGTGATAGCATTCTCTGTATTAGTTAAATTTCAAAATTAAATTCGAAAACTCATAATATATTATATATTTTATAATATATATGAGTATATAATCTAATCATAAGTTCTTAATAAATATAAAAAAAATATAAAATATTTTCTTAATAAATTTCATACTGAACGGAAATTGCCGCTTAATACTAAATATGTGACTTGATATGGATATGGACAAAAATAAATAGTTTTACGTTGCATGCATTATGCGATATCATATGAAAAGACAGTCTCTATGGTTAATTTTTGCCTTAATGAAATTTCTCTTAAGTGTAACTTGACATATCCGTTTGGGGCAGTCCAGACATTAACGACAGAGGTGAGTCTATCCTAAGCTTTATCCTACAAGCTAACCTTAACGTTGGAGATGTGCCCACATACTGTAGGGGCCAGTTGGCAACTGGGGTTAAAGTCAAGATACATTCGAATACAATGTTGTGCTCAGCGATTCTCTTGTTGTGCAGTGGCGATTCTCTGATCAAGTGTTTTGTAAATATAGTTGCAGACATTGTGCTAACAAAGGTGATATATTTGGTCTAGCTAAATTTGTTTTAGAGTTAACCTAAAACCGTTTTGCAGAGCTACAAGAAGCGTATCCAACCTGCCGGCCGGTCTGCGCTGTCATCATTTCACCATTTCTTTTGCGACCGGTCGGTAAATATATTTACACACCTGGAAATCGTGCATAACCTTCTAGCGGCGTGTGTGTGCTGTATTATTCACCTGTACGATTTCAGTTTAGTGCTATACTTTTGCGGCACTCGGATACGAGAAACGGCAGCAGTGGCTCAGAGGCTGTGTTCGATTCCTTGTCATCTCTAGCGGCAGGCCATATAACCTTCATCTAGTCGGCGATACCTCATAACCTAGAGGAGCCCATAAACCTCAACACATGGATAGAGTATAGCAGCAGTTTACAGTTAGACGAAAAGTCAAAGAAGAATTAGAATTCCAGCGCGCCATAAGGAGTGAAAGAGAAGTTCCTCTCTGAGAGCGCTGAAGGATTCCTTATATTATTATACATTAATATAACAATAAGTCATAACTATAAGCACTAATAAGTAAACTTATCGACACCACTGTAACTAGCATAACCTATTGTTAAAGTTAAATTGTGTCACGCAACTGGATTCACACTAAGCTAGCAGACCAACAAACTACTCAAGCGCTGATAACGCAGGAACCGTTACCTTAGTCGGTCTGCATCTCATTGCACGTCCAATCATAACAACTTAAAACTACTCAAAGACTATTCCTAGCAAAGTGACTCAATTTAGCTTACCGTTTCACTCGTGTCCAAATAGAATAAAAAGGAGGAACCAGGTTCTTTCGGTTCCGGTACGTCCCAAAATAAATGTTTCGGTTAAAGGTTCTAATTCGGTTTTCAATTAATTTCGGTTTTCGGTTTAGATAGGGTGCCCGGATTTGTATTTCGGTATACGTACCGGTACGTACCGGTATAAGTACTACTTTTTAAATATTGGAAAAATTAAATTTGGTGTTAATTTTAAATCATTTTATTCCTGTGTAATAAAACGAATCAAAATTCAACACAAAATTAATGGTTTCACATTTAAAGTAAAATTAAATAGACTATTTCATATTTCGTATTTATTTTTAGTAGTTATCATGCTAGAAATTATGATTACATTATAAACTCATATACTAGCTATCGAAATTAACTTTGAATTTTCAACGTCCACGTCTTATTTAACTAATATGGCATTCTAGTGATTAGCTCGCAAGAACATAGTTGCATTCAAAGTGGATGAGTCCATACAACTTCTTAGCGGATTTATTATAAATTTTCCGCCAGAGAATAGGCGTTCCACGCTAACCTGCGTAGCTGGAACAGAAAGCACGACTTTTGAAATCTCACACAATTCTGGGAGTTTTGTGGAGGATTCTGACCACCAGTTAAGAATGTTTTCATGGTTTCAAACACGTTTAAGTGTGAGAAAAGTCTTAATGGAATCCAGTAACTGTTTTGCTGGAGAGGACGAATTTTTTTTTTATTTATTTCCAATTTGCAGTGTATCCAAATGGAATAAAAATCACGGTTTCGGTTCTCAAATAAAAGTTTGTAGAGGTTAAGTTCCGGATCCGGTACTTGATTTGAAACGGTTTATTTCGGTTAACGGTTCCGGTACCGGTTCCGGCATTAAGCCCTGGGAGGAACCAATTTGAAAAAAAATCAATCATAAAATTGCATCCAACTGCGAATCATATAAACCTTCGCCTTATTATTACATGGCGATCCTGCCTCTTGAACTGGCAGAAATTAAAGGACTAATAAAGGATAACCCGTATCCGAAATCCTTGGGCACGTTCACGGAGCACCAACTTAAAATCGCAGCAGACATTGCAGCGGAGCCTGAAGTCGGCCCCAAACCGCTGTCGTTTAAGGAGTAACTGAAACGTCAATCCGCCTTCAAAGCAGCCAACAAGGAAGAGGAGCGGCTAACCAGAATTCCCTATGCCAGAACTCCAAAGCGCCGAGGTGGAGCAGCGGTCAAACTGAGGAAGAAGCGAGCCGAACCATGGGCCAGAGCTTGCCAAATCTGGAACAAAATCGACGACATTGAGAAACAACAACAACAACAAAATTGAGCTTCCTAGTGCAAAGTTTTGTATCGGCAGTGGCGAGCCTCGCCGCCGAAATATAAGAAAAAGAACAAACTTATGAATGAAAAAATATTATACATATACTTAACATTACAAACGAGAGCGTAAGTTAAAGTCGGCTCTAACCGACTTCGATATACCCGTTACTCATGGAAACAAATGTTTATTAGCCTTCCTGTATGCCTGAGGTGGGTCAGCCGAAAAGTATGCAACATTTTTTAACTCGGCTATTTATTATCCACCAGATATTAATAGACATTTGTCAATTACTAAATCCAACATAAATGACTCCAAATTCATCACGATAAACAGATCAGACAACAAAACTTTTGAAAACGTCGGTCTAAGCCCGACTATTACAGTACTCTGCACCCTTAATGTCGCAGCTCGAATTTGGTCACGAGTCAAACGGCCAGTTAACACACAACGCACAACGCAGTGCGCTCTCTAAGTCTCTCTCTCTCTCTCTCTCTCTCTCTCTCTCTCTTACTAAGATTGCTGCTGAACGCAATGCTTAGGTTATGGGTGGGGTGGGTGGTGGGTGTTAACTGACCGTTTTTTGCTCATAACTTGAGTATCGTTCATCCGATCTTTATCATTCTTTCAGCAAATCGATAAATAATTTTGAGTACTAGATATCTCTAGAAAGTACGAACCATCTATCATCAAAACTGTAGGAGATATGACGTTTTTTCCAAATTGCGGGGGCGTGAGGGGGCGTGGCAAAAATTAAAAATAAACTTGATCTGCGTGCAGACAATAGGAGTCTACATTTCAAATTTGGTTGCTCTAGCTCTTCTAGTCTCTGAGATCTAGGTGTTTATACAGACAGACGGACGGACGGACGGACGGACAGACGGACAGACGGACATGGCTATATCGACTCGGCTGTTGATGCTGATCAAGAATATATATACTTTATATGGTCGGAAATGATTCCTTCTGCCTGTTACATACATTTGCACGACTTTAGTATACCCTTTTACTCTACGAGTAACGGGTATAAAAACGAGAAGGCAAAGCTAACTTCGTCTGTGCCGAAGTTTTTATACCCTTGCAAATGCAAATGTCACAGTTTAAGAACGCTTACATAAAAATCAAACATTTTTCTAACTAAAACCCATTTTCCGACAGATAAACATCTAATTTCGACCAAATTTCGCGAATCTATTCGAAAAGATATCAAATTAACAAACGCCGAGTTTAAGAACGATAAAATTGAAAACAAAAAAGTTTTTCTCACTAAGACTCATTTCCGACCGATGGCAGCCTTAAGATATAGTCATCCGATGTAGATCAACTTTTTCAAATTAGTTTGAAAGCGTTTAATATTAATAATCACCGACCTTAAGAACGATCGAACCTACCAAAACACAAACAATTAGAACAAAAACGACATTAAAAATGTAACAAAATCAAGTAGAATTTTTAAACACTGCAGTTAAGCTCATCCCTGAATTTGACGGCAAGGCTACTCATATTATAAGATTCTGAGACGCACTAGAAAATTTAAGCACTATTAATGGTACTCATGAAAAATTAGCAGTACAAATAATAACGAGAAGGCCAAGCTAACTTCGTCTATGCCGAAGTTTTTATACCCTTGCAAATGCAAATGCCACAGTTTAAGAACGCTTACATTAAAATCAAAAATTTTTCTAACTAAAACCCATTTTCCGACAGAGAAACATCTGATTTCGACCAAATTTCGCGAATCTTTTTAAAAAAATATCACATTAATCAACACGCCGAGTTTATGACCGATAAAAATGAAAACAAAAAAGTTTTCCACACTAAGACTCATTTTCGAACTGATCGGTCCTATGGCAATCATAAGATATAGTCACCCGATGTCGATCAACTTTTTCAAATTAGTTTGAAAGCGTTTAACATTGAGAATCACCGACTTTAAGAACGATTTACTTGAAAACAAAAAAGTTTTTTTTCACTAATACACATTTTCCGACCGATCGGTCCTATGGCAGCTATAAGATGCTGTCATCCGATTTTGACCAAAATTTGCAAATCTGTTTGAAAGCATATTATATTAATAATAGCCGAGCTTGAGGACGCTAACAGTAAAAACAAAACAGTTTTTCTCACTAAGACCCATTTTCCGACCGATGGTTCCTATGACAGCTATAAGATATTGTTATCCGATCTTGACCAAAATTTGCAAATCTGTTTGAAAGCATATAATATTAATAATGACCGAATTTAAGGACGCTTACATTGAAAACAACAAAGTTTTTCTCACTAAGACCCAATTCCTATGGAATTCCGACCGAAGGTTCCTATTAGCAGCGCGCAGTAAAAAGAAGACTCTGTGCAAAATTTCAGCTCGATAGCTGAATTTCAGAGACTAGTTTGCGTAGAAACAGACAGACAGACGGACGGACGGAAAGACGGACAGTCAAAGCTCAATCGACTCAGCTCGTCGCCCTGATCAAGAATATTTATAGTTTATGAGGTCGGAAATGAATATTTCTATGCGTTGCAAACTTTTGGGCAAAATTATAATACCCTTTGCAAGGGTATAAAAAGCAGACTAATAGGAACTGCTAGAAATATACACTCAAAAAACAACTCGCCGTAAAAAGTACCATTTTCGAACTAATTTTTAGAAAAACGCCCTCAAAAAAGATCCAAAGGCGATTCGCCTTATTATTAAGAAAATTTTTCTAAAAAAAATAGAAATTGTGTTTTAAATTTCAGGAGACCGACACCACCACCACCGAACGTGGTTGTTGTTTGTTGTTGATCTTCTCTGAGAGGCAGAGTCGCATTTCCCAAATATTTCGATCCCATACACTGAGGGAAAACTGCTCTGAAATTTTAATATTTACACTTTTACTTTAACATTTTCACCATTGATTCAGCATTAAATATGGAATTCGTAAATATAAAGTGTGTACACTTTAATTCAAATATGAAAATACTAAATTTTTTTTTTTTTTTAATTAGATTGTTCTGAACCAAGAGTAGGAATCCCCCATGGAAGCCACCACCAGTTCGACTGTGAAAAACACCGAATTATATTAAATTGTATTAAAAAATATTTACTTACACTGCGGGTATTCGAACTCGGGACCCTTGGTCTGAGAACACAATTGGAACGTCCTCTCTACCGGTTCCGCTATTGCGCGCTGGCGGAAAGCCTTCGAAGATACTACTTGTATTGAATTGAATCAACTATCTACCTAAGAACATCAGACCACTTGTAATTCTCAAGTTCGAACTCCCCGAATTGTTCATATAAATGGCGCAAAGAAAATTAGGTGATTAAATATGTTTCTAGTGGAATCAAAGTGCATATTAATTGATTTTAATGCAAAAATTGCACAGTAAAATGAAATATGATTGTTATAGTTTTTACTATGCCATTTTTCCCTGAGTGTAGGCATTTGCGCTTTGCTGGGTTTAATGGCAATCCATTACGCTTAGCCCCTTCATTAACACTTAAAAGATCACCATTACAAAAATTAACACACTCATTTATTTTACTTAAAGGACGACTAACATACATTTGGACATCATCTGCGTACATGTGGACATTACAATTACTTAACAAGTCAGGAAGGTCATTTACATATAACGAAAAAAGAAGTGGACCAAGAACTGAACCTTGGGGAACACCACGTTGAAGATACAGCATGGATGAGGTTTCGGACTCCGAAACCACCGCCTGCTTTCTATCACATAAATAGGATTTTATTAATTTAATGGCGGTATCAGTAAAACTATAAAGTTTGACTAGCTTGGTAACTAAGATTTCGTGATTAACCGTGTCAAATGCTTTGCTGAAGTCAAGAAGTGTCAGAAAGGTCACATTGCCTTCATCTATTTTTTTTCTAATGCCCTCGGTGATGTTCAGTATTTCCGTGGTGCAACTTCTATGTTTTCTATAACCAGACTGTTTATTACTAAATAATGAGTTATCTGTCAGAAATCTGCTTATTTCTGCTGGGATTATTTTAGCTAATTTCCATTTGGAAGTTTGGAAATGTCGATGTAGTAAGCACTGTGTTGCATATGGGTCATTCTTTTATAAACCGAACAGTTAAGAAACTCTCCATTTTTGATTTCAATAAAAAAAATTCGAAACTAGATCTCGACATGCCCACCAAAACGTAATTTACGGTTTTGCAAAAATGCTATGATTAATTGAATTTTGTAGTGGTGTAGTGTGACCATAGTTTTCAAACTAAATTATACCACCTCCAAATTCAGCATTCCTATGGCAGCTATATGATATAGACGTCCGATCTGCACGATGTTGACATTTTTTAAAAGCTTGATAAATATAAAGCACACGTGCGAAGTTTCAGTCACTTAGCTTTGAAACTGACTGCGTGGCAAAGCTTTATTTAAGGGCATTTTTTTTATTTGTTTATAACTTTAATAATTAATATCTTTTAAACTATAAAAGTCTCCACCTTTTTGAAAGCACCGTAATTTAAGTTGTGTTTAGGGCAATGAATTTTAGATCCTAAAAGCTATATTATGGTGGTTAACACTGAGAAAAAATTATATATAAAATTTAGCAACAATTACTTAATATTATTAAATAATTTAAAAAGTTATTAATTATTAATAGTTATTATTATTATTTTCGTAGATACATCAAAATACTATTCAGCAATATCAACACGAGACCTGTCCGATAAACCAAACCTGAGAGATCCAGTTTTTAAAAAACCCTTTTTTCCATTTTTCCGTTTTTGACGATTTTTGAAATTGTTTATAAAATTAACG